>CATIWM010223086.1:0-37596 GCA_949671775.1 Mallotus repandus
TAAGGTACTGTCTTCATTTTATTCTCAACATATTTTTTTTTGCTCAACATTTTTTTCCTAGTGTCTTCATTTTTTTCTCAACTTTTTTTTGCTCAACGTTTTTTTTTATTTTTAATTTATTTTTAAAGGTACTATCTTCATTTTATTCTTAACATTTTCTTTTTTTTGCTCAATATTTTTTTCTTTTAAGACCTTTTTTTTTTCAAATGAATAATTATGAACTAAATATCTTCAATTTTTATTAAACTCAGCAAAAAATATCTTCAACCATTGTAACAACAATAAATAAACAAAAATTTCTCCTTTTATATTCTTATAGAATAAGGATTTTATTTTTTTTTACTTTGATTGTTTATTAAAATGTCTAACAACTTCTTTTTTTTTTAAAAAAAATTATTTGATACTTATTGATAATCAATATGTAACAAGTTTACAATCCTTATGATGTATTTGTAACATCAACAAAAAAAAAAGCCGAAAAAAAATCAACAAACCAAAACAACAAAAAAAATTTAAAAACAACAACTGAAATAATAAAATAACAAAAATCAACAAAATTTTATATTGTTGATTGTTGTTGATTTTTGTTGTTGTTTGTTGATTTTTAAATTTTTCATCATTAATAATAAAATTAGGACCATAGATATAATTTTTACTTTTATTAGTATCAATAATAAAAATAATAATTTATTTGATATATTTCATAATTTTTTCGCTACTTTTACTGAAAAAATAATAATTGAATATTGCGGGTAATTTTTACTTTAATTAGTTTAATTTCTAAATTCTAAATAATTATGAAAAAATAATTATTGAAGACTATAGGCCTAAGTTTGATTAGCTTAATTTTTATATTCTAAATTATTGTAAGTTTTAAAATTAAAAAAATTGTTATTCAGAATATAAAGTTAAAATTATTTAAAATATACAAATTAAATAAATACATACGTCAATTTCAATTAAAAATGAATTAAAAATAATAAATAAATAAATAAATAAATTATAGAAAATTTTAAAAAATGAAAAAAATAAAAAAAATGGAAACGCCAAAAACTAAAATGAAAACACGGAGTTAAAATAGAGACACAAATGAAAACTTGAAAAACATAATTGAAAGAAAAATTTAGGCACTGTCACGAACGAAATTTGAAATTTTCTCAAATTTGAACCTAACTCATGTGGGCCGGAAACCCTTTGGACCAAAGTGTTCGGGACAACCAGCCACTCAAATTTTCTTAATCATCTTTCTTAGCACCACAATAAGTGGACAATTTTCTTTTCGATAATTTTTTTTAAAAGAAAAAAGAAAAAAAACGCACTTTCTCATTTATTAATCTTATGATATGTGTAGCCTATATTTATTTTATTTTTTACAAAATAAATTATATTTTTATTAATAATTACTATTAATGATTTACTATACTCTTATTTAATGGTAATAAAATTAAAATAAATAAAAATAAAATTACCTTAAAATTCTTCTAAACTTTTAAATAAAAATAACTAATTTTTTATTTATTACATAAATGCTTCTTCTTATTTACACGCTTTTTTTTTTGGTAGTTTTGTCACCTTTCTTAATTTGCCATTGATTTGCTTTATTTTTAAGTAAAATTTATTTATTTTTATTTTTTCTTCTCTCTTTCTTTTACGTCATTCTTTATTTTTATTTTTCTTTTTTTTTTCTTTTTTTCTTTTTTTTCTTTTTTAATTTTTATTTCCTCATTTTTCCTTTATCCTTTTTCCTTTTTCCGTTTCTCTCTTTTTTTATTAATAGAGCGTTGGCCAATATCTATATTTGCATATTTTTTGGGATTATATTAAAAGTCTCACTGTATAAATTTTTAAAAATTCAACCAATTTAATTAAGTTTTGATTTTTTGTAATAAATCCGCATTTGAAAAATAAGATAAAATAGTCCGTGTAAAATATAAACACATGTGACAAGATTTTTAACATGCTCATCTTGAAGAGGTAGATAGTAGCCATGACAATATATTGATTTTTAAAATTTTGAATATATAATTTTTTTTTTATTTTATGATCCTTGAAAAATATTTTGCAGTATATATATATATACAGACCATGTTATTCGTTTCATATATGAAAAAAAAACTAAAAATATATGAAAAATAAATAAAAATATACAGAATATAAACCAAATATAAACGAAAAATATTTAAAGTTTCATGTCATTGATAAATATTCTAGTTATGATGAACAACACCACTAATATAGCCGCCATGAGGTATCTATAATAAAATAAATAATAATAATAATGATAATATATTCAATAAAAAATAATGACAAATATAATGAGATTATTCAGTATTATTCATGAAGCTAAAAAAAAATGTATGAGATTACTTTATATACGGAAAAAAACTTAAAATATATGAAAAATGGACAAAAAATAAATAAAAATATTTGAAATTGAATAAAACTGAAATATAAAATATATTTTTGAAAAAATAAGAGACATTTAATACATGGCTTCTAGTTATAGTACATTATTTTTTTGAAAAATAAATATCATTGGATATATAAACAGTTAAAAAATATATTAAGCTTGTTCAGTATTCTTCATGAAACTGAATTAAAATGTAAGAAATAATTTCATATACAGAAAATAAACCAAGAGTAAACGAAAAATATTTCAAGTTTCATGCCTTTGGAATTTGTATTAGAGTCACTTTAAAAATTTTTAAAAATAAAATAGTCATTTCATTATCTATTATAATGAATTAAAACTAGTGTCTATCAATTGCTGGGATTTGTATGGTAGATTTTTGTTTAAATTAAAGGTTACAATAAGTTTTTTATTTGTTTTGACGTTTTGAGTGTGTTGGAAACCAATAGTATATTATAATATATTTACTTGTTCATATATTTCTATTTTTAGGAGATTTTTTCTTGTGTATGATTATGAATTTTATTGTTTAAATCTATTTAATATGTATTATATTTAAGAGAGACTTTGTAGACATTATATATATATATATATATATTTAAGAAGATGACTTTGATCTAAAAATTCAAATTATTTTAATATGCCTCTCTTTAGGAGGACGCTGGACGTGATTGGTTGCTTTGACAATTGCAACATTCAATTCCTAATAATAGCAAACGAAAATTTCAATTATATATTTTTTCCAAGAAACCAAAGAAACACATATGTTTGAATGATGCTCAAACCTAAAGAAACCCAGAAAGCAAGGAGAATTACTCACTTTCTATAGATCCAAATGCCACTGTGGATCTATAGACCCAGATGCCGCCGATTTAGGATTCTCGTTCAAAGACTACGACTTTGCAACAAGGCCAACAACTCTGGTGCCGATGACAACTACTTGGCAGGAGAGGCTAGAGCAAAAAGAAAGATGAACAAGGGAGAGGCTGGATAGGAGCGACGTTTATGGTGTTAATGAGAGAGGGGATACACATGTAATTATATTTTCTTATTTTGGGGCACACGAATAAATTAAAAGAAAGTGTGCCCCAAAAATAAAAATATATTCCAGGGAAATTGGGGCACATGTAATTATATTTTTCTTTTTCATCTTTAGTATATTCCAGGGAAATGGGGGCTCCACTCAAGCTTGAATGGTTCAAAGGCAGTCGAGTATGAGTGAATCAAGTTCAAGCATGATTGAATTTGATTCCAGCGGTTCACAAGTGAATTGAATTAAACATAATATCTAAGCTCGTGAGAATTGGCACGGTGACCAAATTCCTTGAAATATAGTGGGAGATTCGAACGGACGTAACTAAAAAAAATAATATTTAACAAAATAAATAAAATCAATTAATGCTTTTCGATGAAAAATAAAACAAACAAAAGTAAAATCAATTAGTGTTTTTGAGGTCAACAATTTTAGCCAATTTATTTGGGGAATATATCTATATATGTTTTTTGGAATTACTTGTGTCTAATCTGTTGATAACTAGACTATATCAAAGTTAAAAACTTAAATTATAATGAAATAAAAATTAAATTTTAGTATAGTCAAAATATAAAATTTAGTAAGAGAAGTATATAATTACATACAACCTTCAAATAAAATCTAAATCAATGTTCATTGAATTTTGATTAATCCAGTTCGTTTTTTTGTAAGACCATAAGAATGATAAAAATCTCTCAATAATTATTTAATGCGATTGTGTATATCACGATTTAAATCTCAAATATCGCTTAAGTGAGGATAGTCTTCTACCAATTGATCTAAGAGTTGGTGAAAATTTTCAAATAGCACTCAGTAAAATATATGTAGCTCCGTTCGTGGATGACAAATTAAAGTTTGGCTAGTCAACACACACAAACTTGAAGAAAAATTCCACCAACCCTCTAAATTTTTTTTTTGTTTTGCATAACTTTCAGTTAAAGTTTATTAGTTGCAAAGATTATATACATTAAAAAAAATATCATCTACTATTGCATGGAAAGAATTTAAAGTACAATTATTTGTTAATTACCAATTTGAATGCTACACAGAAATGGTTGACTTGGGGAAATTAGTAGCCTTGCTGATGTGATTGTGGATTTATATGATCACTAGTCTCTGTTGTTGTTTCATCCTGGATGTTCATCTTGATCTCATTGATTACAGATTCACCGATTTTTTCCATCAGTGAATTGTCTTGTGCTTGAGGCTGCGGTGTGCCATTAGGCCCGCTGGGACCACCAGCATGTCCTGAAATGCAGACACATCAGAAAGCAGCAACGTCGTGCGATTTATGGATGTATTAAAATTAAATGTGGAGTTGATATATATATATATATATCTATGCATAAAGGGCATACTGATTCAGAGTGATAGTGCGCATATTCTCTTATGATCATTGCGGAAGCATATAAATGTTGATTCTTTTTTAAACAGAGCAATTTCTGCTAAATATTTGATATGTTGAAACAATAATTGCTAAACTCAAAGGGTTAACTCAGTGGTGTAAAACTCTACTGATTTCCTGTGTGAGGATGTTCCATAGCAGGGACTTGTGTTTGAATCCTCACAAGGTCAAATTTTCTTCGGACACTTCATGGTTGCACAAAAAAAAAAAAAAAAAAATAAAGGTTATAATTGGTAACCTGTGGTTGCTGCAGCTATTGCTGCTCTTTTTCTCTTGTTGTGGAATACAGCTAAAACTCCCACAATAATCCAGAAAACGAAGAATGTTGGGATTGTGGATCCAAGGATTACCGGAAGCTTGCTTTTCTTCTTGCTACTCCTGCTACCTGCTGATGAGGTCCCAGTACCACCATCAGCATCATCAATGCTAGTCGTCTGACATGACTTGCCAGAGACACACAGGTCTGGATTTCCTGATACCCTGAAACCCAAGAAGTAGGAATATATATAGTACCTAAGAAATATTTCACCTATAATGAAGAAATTTCTGAGATTGAGAACATTGTAATGGAACGAAAGGTTAGGAACATGTCTTACACTAATTTCAACTTGGTATTTTTTGATATTGATGTAGGTATCGGTCCGCTGAATGCATTATCCGCCAGGTTCCTGGAATATGAGAATGATCAAAGAACAACTCTTGGTTAATTGTCAATAATATCTTATAAAAGAACCATTCACAAATCACAAGAAGTGTTCAGCTCTTACAATTGCTTGAGGTTAGGCAAGGTGCCAAGGAAATCAGGAATAGGTCCATTTATGCTGTTATTGTGCAAATCTCTGCAATTTCAGGAAAAAAAATGATATCTGAAACTTGTTTGATTCTGTGAGGATATGTTTTCTTTTTTTGTCTTTAGTAACATTTCACTCACATAGTTTCAAGAGCATCCATGGAACTGAAATCTGGTAGTTCCCTCGAGAGATCATATCCACTAAGATGCCTGAAATCCCATGTACATGATCAACATATACTGATTACAAGAATTGATGAGAAAGAAAGCTGACTTACAATTCTGTTATCCGAGGAACAGCATCGTTGCTGCAATTGACCCATTCCCATATATAAGGAGATGGAAGACAAGGATCACCAGACCAGTCCTGTAATGAAGTGAATGCAGTTTGTAATGCAGCCAATCCATCCACTAACATATCATATGAAAACAATGTCAGTTTATCCGAAAAAAGAAAAAAAATCAAACATGTCATAACAAGCTAATCCTGCAATGAGCTGAATATGACTAACCATCTTCGCTGTTAGTTCCATCTGTTATTGGACCACTAACAAGGAATACTTCCATGGCATTGATAAGAGGAGGAAGCGTAGAATCAGCAGTGGCAACAAGAGAAAATGAAGCATTCCCTGAAGCAGTCATGTTAATGGTCTTCTCGTTCGCTCCTCCGTAATTCGGAAGAATAGGATCTGAAAAAGGCTGGTCATTTACATAAATCTCAAAGGATCTTATCTGGGCCGAATTGAGCTCAGTCACTTCTGAGAAGTACATGTTAATATACACGGGAACTTCTGGAGGGGCAGTGCCTAAAAGAATGCTCTCAGCTGTGCTTGCTGTGGTTACAGCATTCTGCAATACTTCTTGTGGAGGATCGTCATCAATGTTAGTGTTGATGATAATCGCATCGCTTGGAACTGTTCTTAATCCATTACCAACTTTGACAGGAACCCACTTCCGATCATAAGCATCATTCGGGAACCTGAAAAATGCATAAAATTAGATCACTTAGAGCGTCATGTTCACATGGCATGAACATAGTATTAATAGCTACAAAGCAATTAATGCATCTATGACTCCTTAAATTTAGCACGTTTTGTCAGTTTACATCCTTAGCTTATGCATCAATTATTTTGATACCTCAGTCTACTTATTTAAGTATATAGTACTGAAAGTGTCGATAAATCTTAGTCTTAACAAGTTAAGATCTCTAAATGGTCTCAAAATAAGTCAAGAGTACAAACTGACAAATACCAATGTATTAGGCCTAGTTATAATGAAGTGTCAGTCATTTAGGAGAACACTATCAAAACAAGCTTATTAGCGACGGACTATCTAGTCCCTAGTTGGAATTAGCAACGAAAATACAACTGTAGCAGAAGCAACGACTAAAAAGGTCTTTTTTTTTTTCTTTTTTCTTTTTTTGGTAGTGTGTAATGGGGTTAGCATTACCTGATAGTTTCATTAGCACCATAAGCAACCCTTGATATTAAATGCAGAGCATAATTCGCATGGACGCTGCTATAAGTATTGGATCCCAAGCTCCGAACCTCAAGTGCTGAGATAAACGGAAGCTGGTCAGGATGTGTTTGGGCAAGACAGACGCTAATGTAATCACCCTTAACCACATAAATCACTTCATAGTACACAAGTAGGTCAAGTGATGTTTCGACTGTGACCCAGTGGTTGCCATCAAAATGCAGATCAAAAGATGGAGGAGAAGACTTTCCATCATAGTTTCCATAGAAGAAACTAGCACGAACCAGAACTTGACCACCCTTATCAGCTTTGATGGAATAGCAATTCTTTTTTCTTGATGTGAACACTCTGAGAGTGCTCATTACATGAGATACTCCGTTGCTAGATTGCACCATTGCAGAGCGGCCATTTTGTAGAGTGTCATCTCCCATCCATACAATTAAATTTTCGTCCGTGTAGAAGTCGGATGCTCCACAATCAATGCTTACAAAAACTACATTTTGATGTAGAATTATTCGAATTGTTAGGCAAACATAAAAACAGAAGTAAAGTTAAAGAACAACAAAAAGAAGAATAAATATGTATGTATGTACGTATATATGTATGAGCTCACCATCTGCATATGCTGCAAGAGCAAAAGAAGCTAGGAGGAGTAGCACAAGGCTGTTAGCCATGGTTGAGGAAAGGAATGAACCAATCTTAAAATTAGAGGGACACAAATAAGGCTAGCCATATCTTGATAGTTATATATATATTGGGGGTGGACTTGAATTTAGAAATTTGACAGTTATTTTCATTTTAATTTTTTTAGTTGGCACTGTAAAAATATTCAAAATTTAATTTTATAGTCTTATTTTCTAAAAATATTGGTATATTTTTATCCAAGTTTGTAACTAATAAGATAAATTATTAAAATTGACTTTTATTGATTATTATATTTTAAAAAATTATTCTTTTTAGTAAAATCTATGGGTTCAATTGAGGAGAAATTCAAATTTTCTTAAATAAAATTTCGAGTTCAAATATTATATACGAAGAAATAGATATTGAAAGAATTTTATCCTCTTATAAGTTCATACCACTACAATTCCAAACTAGAACTTATCATTAAAAAAATTGTGTTTTTAGGTATTAGTTCAAGGGATGCAACTTGAGATTTTTAATTTATTTTGACTTCTTAATAAGGGGTTTAAGTTATAATATCTCAATTACATTGTATTCTTAATTCTAGTGCCTAACATGATTCCTAGAACAAGTTGGATTGTGCTGGACATATGATTATCATAATTAAAATGAGTTTAATAAACCTCATCTTGATATAGAATGAACATAGGCTAATTAATTAATTAATTAGTGGATGATTAAGAAATAATATAATCTTCTACATTAACAAAAATTATGTCATCGTGCTATTACGTATACATATGTATAATAAACATTTTTGGGAAAATTCTAGCTAGTCCAACTTTCTTATATATATATATATAAGAAAGGTTTTTTTTTTTTTTTTTAAAATGGCAAACAAACAGACATATACATTTTTTTTTGCCATTATAAATTGAAAAAAAGGGAAAGAAAAAGTTGGATATTAAATTTTTTGACTATATCTATGAGCACACAACAATTAGGACAATTAGGGTTGTAAACGAACTGTGCTTACGAGCAGTTTGATGTTCGGTTTGATAAAAGCTCATTTGAGTTCATATATTAAAGTTTGTTTAATAAATTAGTCGAGTTCAAATTATACAAAAATTGATTCGTGAAACTCGCAAAAAAACTCAAATAGAAACTCGCAAGTCAGTTCATAATATTAATATTTAATAATTTAATTTTATATATAATATATAAATTTTTATTGTAAAAAGTATTTTAAAAAATATATTATTAGAATAAAATTATAATTTTATTAAATATATTATAATTTGTTTAGTAAATAATTTATTTTTAATTTTTAATGTATAGTCTTAATTTATAGTTTGTATTTTTTAATTTTTTTATTCATTTAAATTTGTTTAAATTTACAGATAACTTGTAAATACTAAATGATATAGCAAGTTCGATTCGATTATAGATAAATCAAGACCAAACTAATCAAATCTCAACTTAACTTGGCTTAATTACACCGGTTACAAAGCGGGGCAGGCAAATGGACGCAAAGTTCAAGCAGAAAGAACCAGTCCTCTGCTTAAAGGTAAACGCCTAATCATGTCTTATTTCCATGTCCTTATGCATGGATGTATATAGAGTTGACATTGACTTTATTAAGGTCATCAAAATCCTCGAATCTTACAGCACGAAAGCATAGAAAAGTAGTAATAATCCGCGGCTAATAACGAGTAGAACATTGACTTTGGATTAGCAAAGTCAGTCAATGAATTGTTATCGCATTTCTCTCTTCTATAGTTAACTAGTACCAAAACATAAATTTATAAATATAGATAAAAGAATTTTCATGTTAAAAAATAATTTAAAAGATTAAATTATATAATAATTATTATGTAAATAAATTTTAAAAAATAATAAATATATTTATTATTTTTAAAAAAATGATAGGAAAATGAAATATAACCGCTTTTGAATGATTCAACAATTTTGCTATCCAACCGGTTTGGAAGTATTAAACTCACAATGCTGCAATCCTGGCTTTCGATGCTATCAACTATGTTGACAGGCTAAGCCTAGTCAATATGTCCTCTCAGCAAATTGACAATACCCAATTGCCATTAACACAATTTATATGGGCATTTGAACATGGGGCCACGCCATTGATACTCACCGGAAGTTCATGAGACATGATTGCTGGGGTAGAAGGCCACGTAAGGAATGAGCATTCCTCGCTTTTTCAACTATTGTGCCAACGAAGTGTACCCAATATAACAAAACTATAATTAATAAGACTTAACAAAAAAATTAAACACACGTATATGAATATTGAGATATATTAATAGAATGAAGTTTTATGAATGTTATATGAATGTCTTTATGATAAACTCTAATATATAATAATATAATAAAATTAAAACAATATTTTAGAAGAGGTTGAGATATATTAATAGAATAAAGTTTTTTTTTATGTGGTTAAAAATAGAAAGAAAAAAGACAGTTTAGATTCAAACTATTGAGAGAAATTAATTGGTAAATAGAAGAGATAGGAATAAAATAGAATTCACAATGTGGTTAAAAAAGTTTTTATATTTCTTTTAGAAAAACATTATATATTTAAATAATTCTACACTTCAGCTAAAATGAATGAGTGTTATATATATATATATATATATATATATATATATATGAGTGATGATAGATATAGCGGACCATATTTTTTTAATAAATTTTTTTTAAACAGAATTGTCTCTGTTTACATGGGGGTAATTTTTTTTAATACTGTTTTATTTTGTAATTTTACGTGAGGTCCATCATTTTTTATTTGCCGCTTTACAGCGGCCCCACATAAAGAGTCGTTTTTCTATATATATATATATATATATATATAAAGAGTTATAAATTGGTATACAAATTATTTTATTATAGAAAAACTAAATAATTTAATAATTAGTTTGTGAATGTTGGTCTAATGGTCAAGTTTTGACACAAACACCTGCAGGTCTTAAGTTTTAGATCCGCATCCTTCGTTTGTATTCTCTGCCCCCAATATTTGTATGATCAAAAAAATAATTTAATAATTAATAAATTATATAAAATATAAATTTAATATTAATATTTTAAAATATTATTAAAAAATAATTAATAAACCAGTTTACCGCTAATTATATAAATATTTTAAATACCACTTGGGAAAAATTTCGCACAAGCATTTTATTGTTGATAATATTGGCCTAGGGAATCTCTACAGTTTAAATTTCATTTTATTTTATTGTTGATAAAAAGTTCGTGGCACACAGTTACAGTTTAATTTTATTTTATTTATTTCGTTTGGAGAGGTAGGATCATGAAAGTATTGTCATGTGTGGTCCACGTACAATCTCTCTTTATTTCATTGGATGTTAATGTCTAGGAAAAATCTATGGAAGTTTTTTAGTGGAAGTGGACAATCTTTAGCCATACAAAAGTAATAACAAAACGTAAGTCAGGTCTTATAATAGGTTGCTAAATGATAACGATTTAAATTCTGAAATAATTAAAATTTTTATAATTATTAGATATAAAAAATATAAAATTATTAAATATAAAAAAATATTTATTATTTAAATTTTTATTAGATTAAAATTTTTTAAATTAATATCAGTCAGAAAAGCTAATAAGGTTGAACCGTGATTACTTTCATTAATTTGAATAAGTGTTTTTAATATACAATGTACACTTAAGTAATAAATACAAGATCAGTCCAAAAAGAGAAACGTAAATGAACTATAACACTTGTAAACCGGTTTATTTCTATCGATTAGCTTGACACTCCCCCGCAAGCTGATGGTTGACTGCTCGCAACCGAAGCTTAGAAAGGAAATGAAGAAATTGTTGTTTCGGTAAAGCCTTGGTCATGACATCTACTAATTGATCAGCAGAAGAGACAACAAATACGGTAAGCTGGCGTTGTTGAACTTACTGGCGTACGAAGTGGAAATCCACTACAACATGGCGCGTCCTTGCGTGGAAAATTGGATTAGTGGACAGAAAAACAACGCCGATGTTATCACACCAGACATGGGGTGAATGCGAAAACTGAACACCAAGCTCAGAGAACAGGGATTTCAGCCATTTAATCTCAACAGAAACATCCGCCACCGCCTTAAATTCTGATTCAGTAGATGATTGCGCAACAGTCCTCTGCTTTTTAGAATTCCAAGCCACTAAATTTTTACCAAGAAAGATTAGATATCCTCCAGTTGACTTCCTATCATCCGGGCAACCCACCCAGTCTGCATCACTGAATGCCATTAATTTCATAGGTGATGATTTTGTTATTATCAAACTTTGATGTGATGTTCCTTGAAGATAGCGAAGTACTAGCTTCAAAGCCTAAAGATGGACACTGGTTGGTTTGTGCATGTATTGGCACAGTTTGTTTACCGAATAGGATATATCAGGGCGAGTTAAAGTGATGTATTGGAGACTACCACAAGTCATGCGGAAGCGAGTTGCCTCATTAGCATCCAACGGATCTCTTTTAAATTTTGATAGTGGTGTGTCGGAAACCATCGATGTAGTGAGAGCCTTACAGTGTTGCATATTAAAATTCTTTAAGATGTCACAAATTTGTGACAATAAAATTCCATTAGCGTGGGAATGGACTTGAATGCCAAGGAAGTAGTTAAGAGGTCCCAAATCTCGAAGTGAGAAAACCATGGCAAGTTTTTCAATAATTGCTTGCACAAAACTGGAATCATTGCCAGCTAACACCACATTGTCAACATACACCAAGAGAAAAGACCTGTGAGAATTCTTGTGATACAAAAATAGAGAAGGATCAACATTGGAATTTTCAAATACAATGGTTAGCAAGAAGAGACTTAACTTATTGTACAATGCCTGAGGTGCCTATTTTAAGCCATAGAGTGATTTGTTTAACTTATAAACATACTGTGGCTTGGTAGAATCGATGAACCCTTGCAGTTGGACCATATAAACTGTCTCTTGTAAATCACTATTGAGAAAAACATTGGAAATATCTAGTTGGCGAAGAGACCAGCACCAAGACACTGCAAGTGATAGCACAGTATGTATGGTTTGAGGTTTCACCACAGGGCTAAATTTCTCTGTGTAGTCAATTCGATATTCTTGTGTGTACCTACGAGTAACCAGATGTGCTTTTAATCTTTCAATGCTTCCATTAGACTTCCGTTTAATTTTGTAAATCCATCTATTTCCAGCAACATTCCCAATGGATGGAGGTGGTACCAAATCCCAAGTATGGTTTTTAATTAAAGCTTGCATTTCTAAGGACATAACATGTTTCCATTTCGATGATTTGTTTCTTGAGTAAAAGAAGTGGGTTCGGTAAGGTTATGGGTGGTGTAGGTATGAAGAGTAGTAGGCTTACGGGTTAGTGTAGAAGGACATAATATCAAAGGATGAGTTAGTTTTAGGGAGTTCAGTTTATCATTAGTTTGTGAAGATGGACGTAAATCTACAAAGAGATTTAGACCATCCGGATTATGAATGGTTGTTATCAGTGGATATTGTTGAGTGGTTGAGGATGGAGATGTGGATGAGAAAGAAGGATCTTGATGGTTTTGTGATGTGGGAGTTCGGATAGGAGAAGAGGATAAGGGAGAAGAGTTGGAAAGGGAAGAAGTAACAATACCTTTAAAGCCTATTGAACTTGGGAGTTGTTGAGTGACTTGCAACCACGGTTGAGGAGGCATGGAGACTGCCAGACCATTATTTTTCAGACTATTAAGGATTTTAGTAAATGGAAAAAAATGTTCATCAAATTCAACATGTCTAGCTATGTATATTTTGTGTGTGTCGGTGTCATAACATCTATAACCTAAGTGATTTGGTGAATACCCTAAAAGCACACACTGCTTTGACCTAAAAGAAAATTTATTTTTATTAAAAGGTCATAAAAGAGGATAAATGGCATAACCAAAGACATGTAAAAATAAATAATTAGGATCCTTATGAAACAAATGTTGATATGGAATTTTATAATTGAGAGTACTAGTGAGCAATCGATTTAGTAAAAAAAACTGTTGTTTCAAATGCAAATTCTCAGAATTTAAATAGTGCACCACTTTGACCTAAAAGAGCAAGTCTAATATCAATAATACTGCGAACTTTTTGTTCTGTTGTGCCATTTTGTTCATTTGTGTGTGGACAAGTGATTTGATGTAAAACACCTTGTTCTTTAAAAAAGAATGTAAGGGCCGATATTCACCGCCCCAATCAGAATTAAAAGATTTAATTTTTAAATCAAATTGTTTTTCTACCAATAATTTAAATTGTTTAAATATGGTAGGCACTTCACTTTTATTTTTTTGAGGAAAAATCCATGTAAATAGAGAAAAATCATTGATGAAAATAACAAAATATTTGAACCCTGAAAAAGAGTTCATAGGCGCAGGGCCGCAAACATCTGAATAAATTAACTGTAATGGTTGAGTGCTACGATGATATGTTAAATTGAGAGACACATTATGAAGTTTGCCTAAGCAACTTGCTTCACATTTCTTTGAAACTTGTTTATTTGAAGAACATGGCAATTGAAAACTATTAACTAATTTCTTAACAGTAGAAAAATTGGGATGGCCTAGTCAGGCATGCCAATCCTACAAACTTGTGAGATAGACAACTGCATCCATATGTGATGATTGCCATGCAACTTGTACAATCCAAGTTCACTTTTCCCTTGAAGTATTGTCTTCTTGGTGACCTGATCCTTTACAAAACAAGAGTCATCGTGAAATTTTAAAAAAAAATTGTTGTCTCGACAAGTTTATGAACAAAAAGTAAGATTTTTCTAATGGAAGGAACATGCAAAACATTTTTTAAAAATAAGGGTTTTGAGGGAGAGGGTAATAAACCATTCATGTGAAATAGAGAGTCCATGTCCATTGCCTACAAATAGTTTTTCCATACCTTTGTATAAATGAGAAGAACATAGAGATTGCAAATCAAGAGTAACATGGTGTGTTGCTCCTGTGTCTGGGTACCATAGTGTTGAAGAAATTGAAGGCAATGAAGAAACACCAAAATGGGAATTAAATTCTGTCAGATGGGACTGAAGATTGTTGGATGAACCAAATCATTGGTTTGTTGAATCAAACTGTTGAGTAATTAGACCACTGGCATGGCTGGTATTGAGAGTTAAACCTGTGATGACATGTTAGGGCAGAATGGTTGCTCAAACCACAAATCTAGCAAAATACAGTTTGATTATGATAACCACGACGTCCTCCTTGTGAAGTTACAAGTCCTTTATTCTGGTTAAACCGAGATTGAGACTGATTGGATTTCTGAATAAAATTAGCCGAAGGTAATTGAGGTTGTTGTGAGTTTAAGAGCAACTCATAAGCCACTAATTGGCCATGAAGATCGTGATGGGTCCCTCCTAGTGGAGTGGAGCCCACAGTTTAAAAAGTTAAAAAAAAATATAAAAAGGCTGCACCGATTTAAAAGAAAAATTGTCAATTTTTCTTTGTTTGTTTGCTTATTCCTTATGCCTATATAAAGGCATGAATGGGCAAGGCAGGAGCACAAGTAATGAGCTGAAGGAAAATAGAAGAGAGGAGCTCGTGAAGGAAAAATTAGCCAAAGAAATTTTACTTTGATGAGAGTGAGAGAATTTTAAAGGTTTGAGAATTTTTTTTTCTCAAAGGGTGAGTGACAAAATAGTAAGAAAATTATTTTGGGGTGTGGAAAACACTTTGAGTGCCACTAGTTTGGAGAGATCTCTGTTATTGTATACCTCTAGTGTTAATCTAGAGAAGACTCTCTCTTGTAATCTTACTATTTTATAGTGAAATTTTTTTTCGGAGTTTGTCCTATGAACGTAGCCCAACACTAAGGGTGAACCACGTAAAAATTTTGGTGTCATTTATTATTATTTTTACAACAGGTTTTACCGCCTATTTTATTCACCCATTGGCCGGTTTAACCGCCTCCATATATTTACTTGTTTGATTATTTCTACAGTAATTTTATTTTGTCTCTGTGAACATTATTCCGTTGCGCCAACGCTGTCAATTTTCCCAACAAGTGGTATCAGAGCCGTTGGTTTGTGTACTGGAGGCATTATTAAATACTGCAAAGATGGAGGCTAAGACTCGCAAGATGGTCAGCTTAAATGGCACAAATTACCACATATGGAGAAATAAGATGAAAGATCTCCTATTTGTGATGAAGTTGTATCTACCGGTTTTTGCTAAGACAAAACCCGATGAAAAGAAGGATGAGGAATGAGAATTTGAGCATGAGCAAGTATGTGGCTTCATCCGACAGTTTGTTAAAGACAATGTGTACAATCACATTTGTAATGAAACACATGCACAAAAGTTGTGGAACAAGCTCGAGGTGTTATATGCTTCAAAGACCGGCAACAATAAATTATTTTATCTGACAAAATTAATGAAGATAAAATATCGGGAAGGCTCTTTTATTGTCAATCACTTGAATGAAATGCAAGGGATTGTGGATCAGTTGTCGGGGATGGGCATAAATTTTGATAATAAAATTCTTGCTCTTATGGTACTAGCTTCTCTGCCAGAGTCATGGGAGACTTTAAAGATTTCACTTACAAACTCTGCACCAAACGGTGTAGTGAATATGGAACTTGTCAAAAGCAATATTCTTAATAAAGAGATGAGACGCAGATCAAAAGCCGCCTCTTCAACACAGTCAGATATTCTTGTTGTAAGTTTCAGGGGGAAAAGTGAGACTCGAAGCTCAAAGTAAAGAGATAAGAGCACAGGAAGGTCAAAAAACAAGTACGAGATAAGAGCAGGGGAAGGTCAAAAAGAAAGTACACCAATGTTGAATGCCATTACTGCAAAAAGAAAGGCCACATCAAGAAGTTCTGTCAAAAGTTCATCGATAAGAACAAAGGCAAAGATGTGAAGAAAGATGATAACAGTGATGATGATGAAGCAAATCTCCTCGGAGAATTCAATGTCCTCTTTGATGATGATACTATTAATCTTACCACCCATGAAACTAGCTGGGTGATTGACAGTGGTGCCTCTATTCACACTACATCTCGTAGAGAATTTTTCTCATCTTACATTCCAACAGATTCTGGATTTGTAAAGATGGGAAATGGTAATCGAACAAGAGTTGCTGGTAAAGGAGACATGTATTTGGAAACGAAGAATGGCACAATACTAGTCTTAAAAAATGTCAAGCATATTCTAGATATTCGCCTGAATTTGATCTCAACAGGCAAGCTTGATGATGAGGTTTCAAGAACACCTTCCATAATGGCCAATGGAGACTTACCAAAGGCTCCTTAGTGGTGGCTAGAGGCAAAAAAAGGACTCAACATTGTATTTTACACATGTGAATCTCTCCAAAGACATGGTGAATGTTGTGGAGAAAGAAAGTACAGTTGAATTATGGCATAAAAGACTCAATCACATGAGTGAGAAAGGAATAATAATACTAGCTAAGAAAAATGTGTTATTTGGAGTAGATTTTGTGCATTTGGAGAAATATGCCGATTGTCTTGCAAGAAAGTAAAATAGAGTTGCTTTTAGGAGCTCTTCTCCTTTCAGAATGAAGAATGTGCTAGATTTAATTCGTTCAGACTTATGTGGGCCAATGCCAAAGTCACTTGGTGGCTCTCAGTACTTTTTGACTTTTATTGATGATCATTCTAGGAAGACGTGGGCATACACCTTGAAGTCAAAAGATCAGGTGCTAAATGTCTTCAAGGAATTTCATACCCTGGTGGAGAGGCAAACAGGAAAGAAGTTAAAGTGCATTCAGACAGACAATGGTGGAGAGTATATTGGGTCATTTAATGCTTACTGCAAAGAGCATGGTATTCGACATCAAACGACACCTCTAAAGATGCCGCAATTGAATGGTTTAGTTGAGAGGATGAACAGGACTTTGATAGAGAGAGTTAGATCTCTACTCTCATAGTCAAAGCTGCCTAAGACATTTTAGGGTGAAGCTTTACTTACAGCAGTGCATATGTTGAACCTTTCACTATGTGTTCCTCTACAGTCTGACACTCCATTGAGGGTGTGGTCAGGAAAAGATGTTTCCTGTGGTCATCTGCGGGTTTTTTGATGTAAAGCCTTTATGCATATACCCAAGGATGAGAGGTCCAAGCTTGATGTCAATACAAGACAGTGCGTGTTCATTGGCTATGGTTAAGATCAACTTGGCTATAGATTTTATGATCTAGTCCAAAAGAAGCTTGTCAGAAGTCGTGATGTTGTGTTTATTGAAAATGAGACAATCAAAGATATTGCCAAAGTTAAGAAGAACATCCCCAACCCTGATGATGATATAAATTTAAAGCTTGTTCCTCCAACAACGGTGCCAAGGGAAGTTGGAGATGAAGATAAAGATATGCCGCCAGATGTAGGCGATGAAGATGTTTGCATTGAGATTCCATTTGAAGATGATGATGATGGTGTTCATGATCAACCACCAGCAGATGAGGCCTCTTTAGTGCCACCGAGGAGATCTGATAGAAATAGACAATCTTCTACCAGATATCCTGGAGACCAGTTTGTGCTACTAACTGACGGTGGAGAGCCAGAAAGCTTTGAAGAAGCTACAAATGATGAACACAAGCAGGAATGGTTTGAAGCCATGCAGGATGAGATAAAGTCTCTGTATGAGAATAAAATATTTGAGCTGGTGAAGTTGCCTGAAGGTAAGAGAGTTTTGCAGAATAAGTGGGTGTTCATAATCAAGCATGAAGAACATAGTCTTCAGCCATGATTCAAAGCTAGATTGGTTGTAAAAGGATTCAACCAAAGAAAGGGTATCAAATTTGATGAGATTTTCTCTCCAGTCGTGAAGATGACATCCATCCGTATTGTGCTAGGTTTAGTAGCAAGTTTTGATTTGGAGATTGAGCAAATGGATGTTAAGTTTGCCTTTCTACATGGTGATTTGGAAGAAGAAATATTCATGGAGCAGCCAGGGGGTTTCAAAGAAAAGGGAAAAGAGGACCATGTTTGTAGATTAAAGAAAAGTTTGTACGACTTAAAACAGGCACCACGATAATGGTATAAAAAGTTTAAGTCTGTTATGGGGGAGCAAGGCTACACGAAGACCACTTCAGATCATTGTGTTTTTGTCTAAAAATTCTCTGATGATGATTTTATTATGTTGTTGCTCGATGTAGATGACATGTTGATTATTGGTCGAAATGTTTCCAGAATCAACAACTTAAAGAAGCATTTGAGTAAGTCTTTTACAATGAAAGATTTAGGACCAGCAAAACAGATTCTTGGCATGAAGATTGTTAGAGATAGAGAAGATAGAGGCGTTAGGAAACTGTGGTTGTCATAAGAGAAGTACATTGAGAAGGTACTTCAAAGGTTCAACATGCACAATGCTAAAGCGATTAGCTGTCCTCTTGATAATCACTTTAGATTGACTTCTTAGCAATGCCCTTCCACAGATAAGGAGAAAGAAGATATGGATAGAGTTCCATATGCTTCAGCAGTTGGTAGTTTAATGTATGCTATGGTGTGTACACGACTAGATATTGCATACTCAGTTGGAGTTGCGAGTCGGTTCCTTTCAAATCCTAGAAAGGAACACTAGGCTGCAGTGAAATGGATTTTTAGGTATCTTCATGGAACATCCAAAATATGCTTATGTTTTGGAGATGCCAAACCCGTACTAGCTGGATACATAGATGCAGACATGGTGGGCGATGTTGACTTGAGAAAGTCAACCTCAGGTTACTTGATTACATTTACAAGGGAGCTGTGTCATGGCAGTCAAAATTGCAGAAATGTGTTGTTTTGTCTACCATTGAAGCAGAGTTTATTACAGCAACTGAAGCTTGTAAAGAGTTGATATGGATGAAGAAGTTCTTAAATGAACTTAGTTTTCAACAGGATAGATACAAGCTATTTTGTGATAGTCAGAGTGCTATCCACCTTAGTAAGAATTTCTCCTTTCACTCAAGGTCAAAGCATATTTATGTGAGATATCACTGGATACGGGATGTATTGGAGAAGAAACTGTTGCAGCTTGAGAAGATCCATGCAAATGAAAATGGATCAGACATGTTAACAAAGACTCTACCAAGGGAGAAGTTCAAATTCTGTCAATTGGCTGTCGGGATGGTGATAACCTCCACATAATCGGGAGGGGGAGAATTGATGGGTCCCTCCTAGTGGAATGGAGCCCACAGTTTGAAAAGTTTTTTTTTAAAAAAGAGTAAAAAAAGGCTGCACCAAAATCGGTGCAGCCATAAAAGAAAAATTATCAATTTTTTTGTTTGTTTGCTTATTCCTGATGCCTATATAAAGGCATGAATGGGCAAGGCAGGAGCACAAGCAATGAGCTGAAGGAAAATAGAAGAGAGGAGCTCGTGAAGGAAAAATTAGCCAAATCAATTTTACTTTGATGAGAGTGAGAGAATTTTAAAGGTTTGAGTGAGTGACAAAATAGTGAGAAAATTATTTTGGGGTGTGGAAAACACTTTGAGTGCTACTAGTTTAGTGAGATCTCTGTTATTGTATACCTCTAGTATTAATCTAGAGAAGACTCTCTCTTGTAATCCCACTATTTTATAGTGGAAGATTTTTTCGGAGTTTGACCTATGGACGTAGCCCAACACTAAAGGTGAACCACGTTAAAATTTTAGTGTCATTTATTATTATTTATACGACAGGTTTTACCGCCTATTTTATTCACCCATTGGCCGGTTTGACCGCCTCCATTTATTTATTTGTTTGATTATTTCTACAGTAATTTTTATTTTATCTCTGTGAACATTATTCCGCTGCGCCAACGCTATCAATTTTCCCAACAGATCGTTGAAAGAAAGCTCATATGTGCGCTGTTGCAAGACAACAATGATTCCGTTATATTCAGCACCCAATTTACGGAAAATAATTGCATTAAATTCGGAAGGCAGTATAGGTTGTCCAGCCAATGTTAACGAATCAGCAAGTGCCTTCGCCTGATAAAGATACTGTGAAACTGACTTGTCATCCTTGGACAACTTATGTAACTCGATGTGAATTTGAGTTTTCTGTGCATGGCTAATGACTCCACAAGCAGTCGCCAAAGCTCTCCACACTTCGGCTGCGAAATTCAACCCAATGAGTTGGGGATAAACCTCCTCTGAGATGGAAGAGAGTAACCGTGAAAAGAGAAGTCGATCCTTGTTAAACCAGCTAGACTGTATACTCGGGATTAACAATAGTCTGATTTGTGTTTGAATCAATAATTTCCTTAGGTGGTGGATTTTCAGTTCCATTGACAATTCCATGTAGGTTATAGTAATTGAAGAGTGGAGTAAATTGTAGTTTCCATGTAATATAGTTTTTAGAGTTGAGTTTGATGGAGAACGAGTGTTGAACATGAGTTGAAGAAGAAGGTGAGAATAAAGAAGGAGAGGCTATGGCAGCAGAAGCCGTTATGGAAGAAGCAGAAGAAGAAGAAGAAAGTGATGTAGAAGAAGAGCTTGACGTTGTCATGGTTAAAGGCCTTTGCTCTGATACCAAGTCAGAGAAGCTAATGAGGCTGAAATGTGATTACTTTCATTAACCTGAATTAGTGTTTTTAATATACAATGTACACTTAAGTGATAAATACAAGATCAGTACAAGAAGAGAAACATAAATGAACTACAACACTTGTAAACCAATTTGTTTCTGTGTCAATCATAAAGTATAAATAATTTTTTTATATTAAATATGCTATGAGAACTTGTTTCATATATATACAATGCTTAGCTTAGCTTGCATAGTTGATTCTAAGTTTGCATCTCGAGGTCTTGATCGCCTAAGTAACTGCTATAGCCAATATGTACATTTGAAGGCATGAACTCACATAACACTCCACATTTCCACAGTTAGATTGAGCCTCCTTGTATGGATAATTAGCAAGTATAATTATGTAACTATGGTTTTTACCTTTTTAATTGTTCTTAAATTACACCAATTCCTGGTTATATACAATATAAGCAAGTCATGTTTATCATGCTGAATCACATTCATTTTCGACACTCTACTACATACTTTTCTCTACATTTTTGTCAAATACGCGCACAGACACATGTGTGCACGCATATATACACATATATATACTTTCAAAAAATCAAGGCATTAAATATATATATATCCCTTGATCTTATGATTTGGGCATCACATATTTGTGTCATTGTTATTTTCCTCCAAATTCAATGATTAATACATAATAAAGTAATTTTCTCCAATCCTATAAACCAACAAGCTTATACTCCAAACTGTATTTTCTACAAAATATCTCACACTCCAAAAACAGATACATACATATGTATTCATAACTCCAGGGTAAAAAAAAGGGCCTAAAACTCAATGAAGAATCCAAGATATGATGAAAAATGAAATAAGGGCTTCAAATATTGTCTGGAATGTGTTTTTACGCCTGCCACAACGAGCAGCAGTTCCACGATTACTCTGACAGGACCCTGGTGATTCACACAAATCTGGGTTGCCATGCACCCTGCAAGTTACCATATAGATTATGAACAACCAAAATGAGACCTACCTTCATTAATAGTCTTCTTTTTTAATTTTTTCTGATGAAGAAAATATAGCTGTTTTAATTAATTTCCATGTTAATCAATCACATACTACGTTAATTTGTTACTTTAAACATCATTTCAAGAAAAAAGGACTATCAGCGTTGTTTTTAACATCATTTCACGAAACCTTGTTTCAAGAATTATTGGGTTCAAGAGCAAAAAGGTGATCATATTTCTATGCTAATTAAAGCCTGAAGCATTTTATTGGGGCATCTTACCTCAGGTTAATATTCTTATTGAAAAGAGAGGAAGGAATGAGTCCACTAAGATTATTGCCTTCCAAATTCCTTCAAAAGTAAAAGAGAGATAGCAAGAAAATTTATCAGGCTAATCCTTAATTCCTCATAAAACAGAAAAGAGAAATTGTGCGTGGAAGATGCAGTATAAACTCACAATTCCTTCAGATTAGGCAAAGAGCCAAGAAACTCAGGAATAGCTCCTGTCAAGCTGTTGTTCTGTAGATCTCTGCATGCACAAATAACCCAAAAAAAAAAAAAAAAAAAAAAAAAAAAAGTTAGGCGCTGAGAGAGCTTTGCCCCCTTATGGGGTCCATCCGGCTTGATCTGTATTAGTAGGAGCCCTTATGTAATTACCAAGAAAAATGGAATTAGCAAAAGAATGATCGGATTCTTCTTTTGCCATTATACTCACATATATTGAAGTGCATCCATTGAGCTGAAATCTGGTAGTGGCCCTGAAAGTCCATACCTACTAAGGTTCCTGGAAATTTTAATTGTCAAAATCATATCATACATAAATGAACAAATGTACTAGTTAGGTGGTCCTTTTGATAAAAAATTCTCTGATGTACTTACAATGCGATTACTCGAGGTGATATGTCAGTACTACAATTGATCCAATCCCACCCATAATTTACTGGAAGACAGGGGTCGCTCTCCCATTCCTGTAAAATGCTGAAGCTTCTCTGCAAAGCAGCTAGCCCTTCCACTAAACATATTGCACAAGAAAACCTATCAACTGCTTTTATTGTTTAGTGCCATTAAAAAGGTATTAGAAGATGAGATTGAATAGTCACCATCTTTACTGTACGTTCCTTCTGTTAGTGGATCACTAACAACAAAAATTTCCATGGCATTAATGATCGGAGGGAGTGTTGAGTCGTTGGTAGGAACTAAGAAAAATGAAGTTCCCAATGATGCAGTAATGTTCGAAAAGGTCACTTCAGTAACATTGTTGTAATGTGGGACAATAGGTTCAGAGCTAAGCATGAGATCGTTCTTGAAGACTACAAAGGACCTTTTCATGGATGGAGAGACATCTAATTCCTTATCAATTTCAGCAAAATACATGTTGATGTATACGGGTGCTTCATCTTTTGGTAGTGTTCGGAATATCATGCCTATTAGAGGTGGTGGGCTAATAGGAGTAAGGGCACCCAGCAATACAGCTTCTGGAGGATAATCATCACTTGTGTCAACATCAATTGAATTTTCTTCTCTTATGATTATTGCATACTCGCTAGTGCTAGCATACGTTTCTGGATTCCAAATTCGGTCGTACTCGTCGTATGGATGCCTGAAAAAGGCTCCCAAAATATAAGAGTTATGTAAAACTATAGAAAGTTATGAAAGCATATCAAGATAAATCATTTTCATACTCTATTTAGTGCAGGATGTTCAGGATTCAGCTCCTGACAGCTTAATTCCCTTTTCAAATTTCCCAGGTAAAAAAAGAAAATGCAATCCAAGAGAATGAAACTCATTCCAGGCTCATCCTGGAACTATAAGAGAATAAGAGATGTCAATATATACCTGACAATTGAATGGGATCCAAAATTGAGCCTTCTTTTCAAGAACAAAGCAATGTTTTTATTGGCACGGTCAGAGTACATATCTGCATCCAAGCTCCTAACTTCGAGTGCTGATAAGAAAGGAAGTTGATTCGGTTTCGTCCGCGCTACACATACACTCATAACATCCCTTTTGACAAAGTAAATTGCCTCGTAAGAAACTTCTTGGTCAATTTCAGTCTCCACCGTAGTCCAAAAATTCCCATCAAATTGCAGCTCAAAAGTTGGGGGGAGGGACATTTTGTCATAGTTCCCATAGTAAAAGGTTGCGCGAAGAAGAACTTGTTCGCCCTTAGTGGCATTGAAAGAATAGCAGTTCCTTTTTCCTGAAGAGAACACTCTAAGTGTGCGCAAAGGCCCGTAGGTATGTTCAACTTGCACCTCCTGGCTTCTAGTGTTCTGCATCAAAGAATCATCTCCGATCCACTGAATTGAATTCCCATCGATATACGAGCCTGAAGCTCCACAATCTATGCTCACGTTCCCTGCAAATATGGAAAAGTTTGAAGCAAATACGATCAGTACCCTTACGTTGATGTAATTAGGAGAAAAAGAATACAGAGTCATTGATGCTTAAGTACATGCTTCACTTAATGTTGACACTGCTAAAAGGGCTACAAGTACAAACACAGGTAGATGGCAAACCATGGTGAGGAAGCTTTGATATTGTATACGTGAGCCAAAATATAATCAAATGCAAAAATTCACTTGACTTCAGCTTGAATGAGAGCATAAGAGAAGTGTAGGATGACAATATTATCAAAGACTACGTGACCTGCATAGCGTAACATTTGGTTAAGGCAGAAGTACGCAACTTGACTTGACTTGACTATAAACAGAAGACTGATGAAGTAAGTGAAACTTTCAGATACTTCAATGTTCAGGCCCCAGGAAAACGTTCAGGAACTTGGACCAATTCAAAGTGTTATGGCCTGTTTTGTGTGGCTTGCAATTTCTGAGCCACTCCGCTTGATATTGTGCAAGTTCATTTGTTGATATTCTTCATTTCAATGAGAGCAGGGGTGGCATTTTTGCTCAAATTGTACAGAATTTTTAAAAATGTTTTTGTTTTCTATACCCTACTAGCAAATATTTTCATTATATATATATATATATATATATTTATACACACACATATTGCTCCAAATTATTAAAATTTCTTTTTGAATCGAGCTGGGTTCAAACCTTTCTTTTACAATGCAAGTTAAGTTTGAATTTTTCAAAATTTAACTGGTTACACCCTTTTATCACTACCTCTCCATCCTATCAATCTTTTATTTTCTTTTTCTTCATTGTTCTTTTTAGGTGTCATCTACCTTTTTCTTACCTGTTTTTGGGGGTGCTTCAACCGCTCATTCTCCTGTCTTTTTATTTTTTTCTTCTTTTTCCTCAATTCTGTTTTTTTTTTTAAAAAAATTCAACCTAAAACAACTATCATAAACCATTTTCAAAAATTAAATAATGGGAAAATTATAATTTTTCCCCATGTTTTGGCCTAATACACTACTTCATCCCTGACATTTTAAAAAATATTTATTTATTCTTGCACTACTTTATCCCTGATACAAGAACTAATGAATGTTATAAAATATATGGATGAATAAATATTTTTAAAAATGTCAGGGATGAAGTAGTACAACAGGTAAAAACACATAGGAAATTGTAATTTTTCCTTAAATAATTCTAACTTGTTGCACTAGATTAAAAATTATTTTTAAAAAATAAATCTTATGTATTCAACTTCTATAATTGAATAGGGTAGAGGGGAAGACAATTTTTTCCTTGCAAACAATTCTCTCTCATTTCTCAAATTTTCTTAATATTCTCTTAATACTCTCTCAATCTTCTCTCAATATTTTTTCAATACATGAATTTAAATATTCAATATATATTATTTATTCTTTTATAATCTAATATTTTATTTATTTATTGTATATATTCATAATTCACTCTTTTTCTCTTAATATATAATTTTTTATATATTTCGCTCTCAAATTTTTTTCATTCACTTTTCAAATTTTATTTATCAAAAAATGGCAAGTGGAAGTGGAATATCAATATCACAATATTTTGGTAAATTACAATCAAATATTGTTGATTTGGATAATATGATGGATAATTTGCAAGATGATTATCAAATACAAGAAAGCCAAGAAGCTTATGTGGAAAAACCTACAACAAATATTCCACAATAAGGTGAAGAAGAGAAATCTCAATCACAATTGGATATGTTTAAAGTTCATTTTAAATAGCAAAAAATTGCGGATGACATATATGATGTTATTTGTAATTATTGTACCCAACGTTACAAATTTAAAATTGGAGGTGACCACAGCACATTTGGAAGACACTTGATGAACAAGCATCCAACACAACTTAGTGTTGAATAATGACAAACTCAAATTTCCGGGTATGCAACATCCACTTCTTCTTCTCATTTATTTAAATATAGTGACGAGCAAAATAAATTAGAATTAGCTAGAATGGTTACTATGGAACATTTATTGAAAAACTAGGTTTTATTAATTATTATAAAAAAATATTAAATCAACAAGTTAAACGTGTGCCTAGAAATTACAAAAATTATTTGGAGTGATCATGGCAACATCACTCATATATGGGAATAACTTGTAATTGAATTGACAATGATTGGTTATTACAAAAAAAATTATTACATTTAGAGTTTTTGATGATCGGCATATCACCAATAATAATTTTAGAATGATTAAAAATATTTTAAAAGCATATTGATTAATTAGAACTTTTTTTTCAATTTCTTTTGATAATGCGGAAGTTACCACATCAATTAATGACAGTCAATCTATTTGTTAATCAAATATTGGGAAAAAAATTTCAAGTTAAATGTGCATGTCATATTTTAAATTTATGTGTCCGAGATGGTTTAAAATTTTTAGATATGCTCCTATCACCTATTAAAAAAGCAATTTCATTTTCATGGACACATCTATAAGTTATGAAATACTGGGGAAAATTCTGTAAAGAAAATGGTAAAAGACCAAAAAAATTCAAAAAGATGTTCCGATTCGTTGAAATTCAAATTATGGTTTATTAAATGAGTCATATGAATATAGAGATTTATTATGCATATTTATTTCCAATAATATGTCACAACTTCATTTATATCCACAAAATTGGGAGGTATGCAAAAAAAATTTAGATATTTTAAATTTTTTTAATGATGCAACATATGTTTCAAATGATGTTTATTATCCTACATCTCGAATGTATTAATAATGTTGGTACATTACAAGAACATTAAAATAATATTGTCTTAAAAGAATCAATTTTAATAGTGAAAATAAAATAGTTAAATTATTTTAAATTTATTCCATTAATTAATCTTATTGCATGTATTTTTTATCTTATAATTAAACTAGATGGCTTACATTATTATTTAAATGTATATTATAGATGTTTAGGCCTTATGGAAGATAATAATATTGATATAGATTTAATAATTAATAATGTTAGAAAAATATTAGCAAAATTATTTAATGAATATAAAGACAATGTTAATATTTCAACTTCTACTTGCACATCATCTTTTACTTCTATTTCTTCTTCTTGTACCAGTAGTCAATTGGGAGATGAATAAGTGAAAATTAGTATGGGTTATCGTATCTTGTTGTAAAGACAAAAAAAATGCCTCGAGAACCATCTTGTTCATCTCCCGAACTTAACATTTATTTAATAACTGTTTTTGAGTTTGGTGATAACAAATCCAAAAAAGATTTTTCGGTCCTTGAATGGTGGAGTTGACACAAAAATACTCAAGTCCAATTTCAATGGTAGCCGTTGAGCAGGAATTTAGTGTGGGAGGAAGTATTTTGGATGAGACTCGATCATCCATTGCTCCCAAATCTTTGGAGGCACAAACATGCATGGATGATTAGTTTAGAGCGGCATTAAGGACACAAAAAATTGAAAAAGATGAAACTGAAGAATTATTTGACTTCACAACCGATGAAGAAACGAGAACTTCAACTTCCGACATAGGAAGTGATTAAAATTTTATGGTAAATGGGTCAATAATTTTTTGAAAAAAAAAAAAGAAAACTACGTAGACTTTGATTCCTCTAAACCCTAAGAGGATACTAGGCAACTTACTTTTTGATAAGAAAATTAAGTTCAAACCCTTTAATTTTTTGAATTTTATTTTTCTAGTTTAATTTATTAATCCAACTTATTAATTTTTTTTATTTCAACCAATATATATAAATGGTAAACTAACTTAATATATTTGCTTTAATTTTATTTTTAATTCAATCTCTTTGAATTTTTTATCTCAAATTAAGTTAAGTGAAGTATAATTTCTTATTTTTTATATTTAATTTTTAAGTAAAAAAATAAACCTTATTAAAGGTCATGATTTTTATTTCAACTTTAATGTTATTTATTTTTTCTTTAAATTAAATTAATTTAATTTTTAATATATAATTAAAAAGATAAACCGGATTGAAGTCTTAGGACCGGATCGATATCTTAGGCTCGGATCGAAGTCTTAGGCCCGGTTTCAGTCTGATTCCACTTGAACTGCTGATTCCAAAACGGTGACCAGGCCTATATTAGAAAGAAAGGGTAAAGTTGCATTTTTGCCTAACTTTTTTTTTTCATTAGAAGGATGCAAAAGCCTAAACAATTATGAATTACGCAAGTGGGGCCATGTAACTCCCCTAAGATCCTGGTTTAGCAAGTTAAAGAGGCTATTAAACAAAGGACTAATATATAAAGAGGTCCTTAAATTTGTGACATGTGGTCACATGAGTCGAATTTCAATTTTTACATATAATTAAGTCCAAAACTTCAATTTCTCGGCCATTTAAACCCAAATTAGCCCGCATGAAGCTATTTGCGCTCTGAATAAAAAGGTGAATGAATTTATACATAATATTTTATTAATATGTTTAAGACCCATATACGAGAAAAAAGCAAATGTTTGTAGACGCCACCATTAACATCGCCAATTGCTTAACCCACCACCATCATTAACATCACCAATTTTAATCCTCTTACCGGAGATTCGGCGATGAATCGCTGCGAGTTCTCGAATCCCTTGTGGTGTGCAAAGATGTGAAGTCTTCAATGGAGCTGCGATCTTGCTTGAGAGTTCATGAGATCTCACTGTATCACATTTTTGCATGAAGTTAACGAGACAAGTGTTGAGCAGAAGCTTTTTATTCTCGAATTCATTGGGGATATAGAGAGTTATTTAGCTCTGAAATACGAGGGCTTGCTTTTGCGGGAAATCAAGTCTTCAATTTGTCAAGATCTTCGGGTTTCACATACAGAATGGCTCAGTTTTCCTGAGCAGTTGATGGATAATGGCTTTTATTCCACTGCTAGACAGGCATGTGAAAATGCAATGTTATGCCTTCGAAAGGATGAAGCTGCCAGTGCCGAAACAGGTCAATCGTCTGTCTGTGACAAAAGATTAAGAAGACTCAAGGACCTTGCTATACAATTTGCAGGTTCACGTTCTGTTCAGGCTCAGGCAGCAGAGTATTTGAACCTGAAAGCAGTTGAGAAGAGGAAAATATTCAGTAATGAAACACAGTTCGTGGCTAGCATGACAATTCCATGAATCCCAATGTGTTCAGCGGAATACTAAACCTTAAGTTGAATGCCATTTGAAATGAGTGTGATGATTGCCACACTGCTGATTGATGAATGAGTATGTTTTCTTCAATCATAAAAAGCATATGCTCTGATCAGTTAAACCATAAAAAGCAAAGCTCTGCATGACACATTTTCTACATTTGGAAATATTTTATCTTGCAAAGTAGTTACTAATTCTTTGGATCAGTCTTTAGGATTTGGTTTTGTGCAATTTGATAATGAGGAATCTGCTAAAAATGCAATTGACAAGCTGAATGGCATGTTATTGAATGACAAACAAGTTTATGTTGGTCCTTTCCTTCGCAAACAGGAAAGAGAGTCTGCAGTAGATAAGACTAGATTCAATAATGTTTATGTAAGGAATCCATCAGATACAACAACTGAGGAAGATTTGAAGAAAATTTATGGTGAATATGGAACTATTACAAGTGCTGTGGTTATAAAAACTGGTAATTGAAATGTTAGCAAGTTCACCAATAATTAATTAATCCTATGAGAAGAGAAGGGATGGCATCGGGCAGATAGTCAAAAGGGTATGCGCCTGATTTTGAGTTTATGTCTTTCAGAGGGGTTTGACACATTCCCAACTCTCCTTTGTGCTGATGGATGCTGCATGATTGATCGTAGGATGGAAAGTTTCTGCTGCTATGTTGATTCATCATCAGTAGCCAAAGTAGAACGAAGCATATGAAATATGCTGTAATTCCTTTTTGTATTCATCAATAATTGGACTTAAATGCAGGAACCATCATGAATACATAAAGTACATTTCTGAACTTTTTAGGTGCATGCCGTTATGGGCACAAACTGCATTTCAGCAATAAACTTCATAACAACCTATCATGAAAGTCATAACAGCTTATTTGCTTTTGGATTTTAGGCTCTGGCTATTTTCTTCATGGCTTTTTTAATTCTCCGTCATATGATCTCTGTCATATAATACCAAAGGGGAGGGCTCATGACTTTTTTTTTTTTTGGTCTAAACTGATTCCATAAAGGAAGCAAGAAAAACAACGCCCAAAAACCCAGACGAAAACCAACAACAAAAACAAAATCGGGGCTATTCTAAAACGACCAAAACACTCCTACAGAAATCCAAAACACAAGACTCAACTCATCCAAAAACATCACCAAGCCTAAATGAAGAAGACCAAATCAGTCAGCAGCATCATTCCTCAGCAGAATGGATAATTCTTCAGGAATATTGTTCCAAACATCACCATGTAGCAAAAGAAAAGAATTTCTGGAAAACCAATCAACAACTAAATTAGCTTCTCTTTTTATAAAGATTAACCGAGCGCCCAACTGGTTTATGGTTTCATATATATAGAATACATGTAGCAGGGGTGGGTGAAGTAGTGTGTCCCTGCGAAGTTTGTGCTTTCAAAGTTGTTTGATTTGTTAAAGGGATTTTGTTTGATTTTGTCAATGCTTGTAAAGGTGATGGCTTTGCAAGTCCGAAAGGTGTGGTTAACAGAAGTAGCAGTGGTGGAGAGGTGGCGGCGGAGGTGGGGATAGAGAGGCGGCGGTGGTGGTGGTTGGTGATAGAGAATTAATGGTGATGGTGGATGGTGAAGGAGAAGTAACAGTGATGTAAGAAAATGGTGAAAGGAAAAATAATATAAAAATAAATAAATAAAATTTTAAAATAATTTGGATTATTAAAATATTATATCATAGGGTGTGTTATACAAACATCTATTTTAGACAAATTTGGATTTATTTGACCTTAAATTATAATTGTTGAGCTTAATTGTTAGAAGAAGAAGAATTTAGATTTATGTGGTCTCGTGTCACGAGTTTAGGAGCCCCTTTATCTATCAGACCATTAAACAAATGATACCCGGTAGGATATGAAGAACCCATATTAGCTAAAGCACAGGCACAACTATTACCGTTCCTGTAAAAGTGAATAACTTCCACTTGCTATTGCCTTTAGAGAAGCCTTTGAATTTCTTGGATAATAGGCATATGTTGTATACATTTTTTTAATAGGAGATCATATAATCTAAATTTTAATAAACTGTACAATAAGAAACAGTACGTCTTTTTAAATTAACAAAATCAGGAATCGAACGCTACACTTCAAGATGCCCCTGAAGAGAAATTACTACTTTACTACTCTCTTACTAACAGATATTGTAAACGATTTTAGAAGCGCTAATAAGTCTTTTTTTTTTATAAATATACATGACTTTTATTGGAATAATGCTTTCAAACCCCTCTATTAACCATTTGCCTAGGAGGAGTTAATTTAACGTCTGTTAACTCCAATATGACTTGGCAGATATTACGTCCTACCATAAAAATGAAAAATGATCAGTTCATAGCTCAAAAACTTCTTCGTCATCCTTTTTTTTTCTTCTTCTTCTTCAGATATTATAGGCATTGCTAAGACCCTAAAAATTCAAAATTGATTCTTGAGAATGCTTGCTTATTAACTAGCAAATGATATTGCAAATGAAAGAGTAGGAACACAAAAACCACCTTAGTCCACTCTCGACATCTCTTTGCTTTTATAAACCACCATTGATCGCTTTTTATGGCAGGTTTTTTTTTTCCTTATCAACCACCACTGATTGCCCAATCACAGAAAACTCACCTCCCTTTACCTCACTGTTGTTGATGGCAAGAAAGTATTTAGAGTCGCATCTGTTTTTTTTTAGCAAAATTGCATGCTCTCCTCACTATTTCATTAACCAAAGACTCCATGAAAGATGTTGTCGGTGCAGCTGCAATAAGTTTGTCTTTCCTTTTGTTCATTGTCGTGGGAGTTGTCGTCGATATCTGCAGCTTCCAACTTGTTCAGAAAGTCAATATTAAAGTTGTGGAAAAGTTATCTTTGTATATTACTCATTGGTAGTATAAATATACAGTAGAGTCTGTACAATAGTAAATGACTATGACTATGAAACAAGTATAACAAAAATATATCTTATCACTAATACCCCCCATAAGCTAAGGCTATCAATGGGAAAGGCAAAGCTTAGACAATATGAACTGAAACGCAGGCTTGGATAATGGTTTTGTTATGATATCAGTAAGTTGATCTTTAGAGGAGACCGAACTAACATGTAACATTTTTGAAGCAACTCGTTCTCTAACGAAGTGGAAATCCACCTCAACATGTCTTGTACGGGCTGAAAGCAGCATTTGAAGAGATAAAAACGGCACCCAAGTTATCACACCACACTGCGGCATACGAGATGAAGGCAAACGTAATTCTTGAAGGAGCTTGGATAACCACTGCAACTCAACGGTGACATTTGTGATAGCTTTGAACTCAGACTCAGTCGAGCTTCGAGCTACTATCGGTTGCTTCTCAGATTACCATCCAACCAAGTTGTGACCCATATAAATTAAATAACCACCAGTTGATTTTCGGTCATCTATGCTGCCTACCCAATCTGCATCAACAAAAGCTATTAAATTAAAATTGGTTATTATCGAGATAAGCAAGTTGCGTCCCTTGAAGATATATAAGGACCCGTTTTAAGGCTTGCATATGTAATTGAGTCGGTGAGTGCATAAACTGAGTCAGTTTATTAACCGCAAATATTATGTCAGGCCTAGTGAATGTTACATACTGCAAAGAGCCACAACACCTACGAAATTTGAAAGCGTCATCCGGTTTGAGTGAAGGAGAGGTATCCTTGAACAAAGACTTTCTGGAACTATGGGTGTAGAAATAGCTTTACAAGATATCATGCCCATAAAATTAAGAATACCATCAACATATTTTTCTTGAGACAAGAGTAACCCAGTAGGTTTTATAATGACCTGAATTCCAAGAAAATAGTGCAAGGAACCAAAGTCCTTTAAAGAAAAGGAAGATGACAAATTTTGAATTACCAAGTCCAAGAACACTGAATTATTGCCTGTAATAACGATATCATCAACATAGACTAGAATAAAACATAGCACTTGATCATGATGATAAATAAAGAAGGATAAATCCGAATGAGAACCCAAAAATCCAATTGATTGAAAAAATCCACTGAGTTTGTGAAACCAAGCTCATGGAGCTTGTTTGAGACCATACAGGGATTTTTGAAGCTTACAGACAAAATGTGGATGGTGTTTGACAATATATCTTTATGGTTGAGCCATGTACATTATTTCAAGCAAATCACCATGAAGAAATGCATTGCGGACATCCAATTATCTGATTTTCCAATTTTTAGAAACCGCTATTGAAAGAACACATCGAATAATGACTGGCTTTATCACAGGACTAAAGGTTTCTGTATAATCCAAACCTTGTTCTTGAGTGTAGCCTTTAGCTACCAACCAGGCTTTAAATCTTTCAATGTCACCATTGGCATGCCTTTTAATTTTAAAAATCCATCTATTACCTATAAAATTTGCATTTGACAGTGGTGGCACAAGGTCCCATGTGTGAGTGTAGTTTAAAGCGGCCATCTCAATATCCATGGTTGCTCTCCATTGACTAAATTTATTGGCTTGTGAATAGCTTGTAGGCTCAGTGTCTGGAATTTGTTCAATGGTCAAGGCATAATGACGAGTTCATGCCACGGTTATTGGCCAAAGCGTCATTGGATGTTGATGAGGTGGGTCAGGTTTAGGAGAGGTAGCAGAGGTGTTTGTTGTGGAAGGAGATGATGGTGAAGAGGTAGGATCAACGAACAACTTCAAGCCATTGAAATTGGCAAATGTATTAGTACGGTGTTGAAGTTTGTTTGTTAGTGATTGGGTTAGGATATGGGTTGAAAAGTTGGATGAGATAGAGGAAGATGTGGATGGTGTTGCGGGTTGGTTAGCCTAAGTATGAGTGAAACTAGGATTATTGGATAAGGATGGAGAAGAGGAAGAAATGTTAGAGTTTGTACCTAGTAAGAACACTTAAGAACGCATGACTTGGGGCAGTGGTAACTGAACCTACATGAAAGGAGAAGTAGGAGAAGTAGGAGAGTGAGAGGAGGGATCAAATGGAGTAGTAGTAGCAAAGGGAAAGACTGACTCATCAAATTTAATATGGCGGTACATGTAAATATGACCTGTTTCTTTATCTAAACATCTATATCCTAGGTAGTGAGGAGAGTAACTAAGAAAAGCACAACTCTTTGTACGATATGAAAATTTATGTTTGTTGAAAAGGCGTAACAAAGGGTAAGCAGTGCAACCAAAGACACGTAAAAAATTATAGTTAGGAGTTTGCTTATATAAAACTTGAAATGGAATTTTTTTAGCTAAAGAGTGAGAAGGCATGCGATTAATTAAAAAAATAGTTGTTTCAAAAGCAAATTGCCAATATTTAAATGGCACATTAGAATGTCCCAAAAGAGTAAGGCCAATGTCCACAATGTGACGTATTTTCCTCTCAATTATTCCATTTTGCTCATGTGTATGTGGACATGTTATTCTATGATGAATGCCTGTGTGTTTGAAGTGGGTAAATAGAGGTCGAAATTCGCCTTCCTAATCAGAATTGAAAGACTTAATTTTCAAATCAAATTGCTTTTCAACTAATGCTTGAAATTGAAAGAAAATTTGAGATACATCTGTAAGCACCCAATTTCGGGATAACTAGAGCATGGATACGACAGAGGACCCAATGATGAAAATAGACTGTGAAATTAAATTTATTGGATTTGATTTATTGGTTTAGAACTAAATTGTAAATTATTTTTTAAATTTATTGTAAATTTTATTTATTTATTTATTTATTTTTAATAAATTTTTAAATAAAAAAAAAAAAGTGGCCAACTTCGGCCAAATAAATTTTATTAGGAAGAGTGGCCAAATATGGCCACTCTTCCTTTGAAAATTATTTGGGCGAAGTTGGCCAAATGGCCAACTTCGGCCCACTTCTAAATTTTTTTTTTGAAAATTTATTAAAAAAATAATAATAATAATAAATAAATAAATAAAATTTACAATAAATTTTTAAAAATAATTTACAATTTAGTTCTAAACCAATAAATCAAATCCAATAAATCTAATTTCACAGTCTATTTTCATCATCGGGTCCTCTGTCTCATCCATGCTCTAATCATTCCGAAATTGGGTGCTTATAGCCACGATGCCCTTCTTGCGATGCCACATGTTCATAGAATTCACCACCTCTTGGAAAATTATGACATTGTCAGTAATCTACCGCCCAGGAACAAAACTGCTTTGGGTTGGGCTTACAAGCTTCTCTATTTAAGGCTTAATTCTATTGACTATAATTTTTGTGATTACCTTATAAGCAACATTGCATAAGCTTATAGGTCTCAGCTGGAACATGGAAGAGGGACTAGGAATTTTGGGTATGGGCACTATAAGCGTCTCATTGAGCTTCGAGTCCATGTCACCTGTAGCAAAAAAGTCCCTGGCCATCTGGAAAAGACTATCGCCAACTACCTCCCATTGAGTTTGATAAAACACCGGCTATAGGCCATCAGGACTTGAGGCCTTCTAAGGACTCATATCATTAATAGCCTTCTTGACTTCTTTTTTAGAAATCTCTTTCCCTATATTCTCAATATCGATGGTATCTAGAGGAGGAAAGTAATTCTGCCAGGAGGGGAGCTGTATAGTCATGTTGTCATTTGAATAGAGATCAATGTAGAAACTACGTGCAACATGTTTAATCGCATCAGCATCCAAGACCTATTATTCATTAATCTTCAGAGCGTCAATTTTGTTGAACTTACGTTTGATGATGGTGGATGCATGGAAAAAGGAGGTGTTGATGTCACCAAGTTTTAACCACCTTTGACGAGATTTTTGGTACCTGATAATTTCCTCTTGAAGAAGAGTTTGCTCGTATTCTGACACTAAATTATCTCTGATGAGTTTCAGATGCTCAGAGTTACGATACTCAAGGATTCCATCAATTTTTTTGATGCCGGAAAGGATATGCTTTTTCCTCTGAAAAATATTGCCAAACACTTATTTATTCCAGATCTTCAAATGGTCAACAAATTCACTGGTTGTGTTCACAAAGTTCCCCTTCCAATTCCAACTATCTCAAACCTACTGTTTGAAACCAGATATGAGTTAGCCAGGCTGCTTAAAATCTGAAGGGTCTCTTATTGACAGGCGGAGGAGGAAGGCTGAAAAGGTTAAGAAGGATTGGCCTGTGATCTGATTTTATTTTTGGGAGGTGTCTTAAAATTGCTTCAGGGTAATTCAGTTGCCAGGATTGAGACACAATGGCTCTGTCTAATCTTTCTTTCACACCTCTGCATTCCCAAGTGAATCTCAGGCCTGAAAAGCCAATGTCAATCAAATGGCAAGAGTTGATGAAGTCCTAAAATTTTCTACAGCTAGAGAAAGGGACATGGTTGCTTCCCGTTTTGTCTTCTTTGCCCAAATAAGCATTGAAATCTCCCATAAGCATCCATGGATAAGTAATATCTTTGTAGAGTGAGGAGAGGTCCCTCCATAATTTTTCTCTGATCGTTGCAACCGGACTGCCATAGATTGCTGTGCATTATGAGGTGATTCCCTTGTGATGAAAGCGGAAGTGAATGAATTGGTTACTAGAATGGAGGATATCCAGGTTGATATAGGTGCCATCCCACAAAACCCATATACCACCTGCAAAACCGTTAGCATCTTCTCTGAAGGAATTATTGAAACCCAATTTCTTGATCACCTCCTGAGCCCTTGAGCCACTAATTCTAGGTTCAGTTATTAAACAAATCACCGGTTGGTGGGCCCGCACCAACTCTCGAAAAGCATTGCAAAACCGTTTGTTACCTGCCCCTTGGTAGTTCCAAGCAATGATTGACATATATAATGGAATAAAGGAAATTGACAGCACCTATTAAAACAACTCTGTATTCAAGCTTGCATGACTTCCACATCGACCACATCCTTGCTTAAGGCATCCAAAAGCAAAGGAGTGTCCAG
>CATIWM010223131.1:0-15941 GCA_949671775.1 Mallotus repandus
AAAAATAAGGATAAAATAAAAATAAAAAAGAAAAAAGTGAGAAAAATAAAAATAAAAAATTTTAAAAATAAGGATAATAGAGAAAAAGAAAAAAGGAAAAAAGTAATAAAATAAAGAAAAAAGGGGAGAAAAAATAAAAAAAAAATAATGAAGGAATAAGAAGAATACCAATTGGGGTAAAATGAAAAAAAATAAGAAAAGTGGGTACTCTTGAAAATAAAATAGGTACTCATGTAATTAATGAAAAAATGAGGTATTTTGCTGAAAAATGAAGTCCAAAAGGTGTATATTTGTGTAAATTTCTCCTTTATTTATTTAACTTTTTGAATTTTAATAATACAATATATATAAGTTTTTTAGGGTGAATGCTGAATTATGAATAAAGATATTTGTCAAATTTTTAACTTAATAACTTTGGAGCTCAGTATTATATATATAATCATTACCGACAATTTTTTTTCAATAATTTGCTTTTATCTTGCTTTTCTAGTCACATTTTCTATCACTGTCCATGTGAGGGTTATTTGCACTAATGGTATCCAATTTTTTAACTAAATACTACCAAAGTACCTAACCGTTAAAAATGTAATATAAAACTCCCTAACCTTTCATTTTATTACCAATAAAGTACCAAAATCAGATTTCCAGCCAAAGATGACCACGTGACACGCCACATGGCATATGACATATGACACATGTCACACTTCGCTGATGTGGCACCACATGATGCTGGCGTGACGTTTGCAAGCATGACATGTTAGTATAATGGGACCATTACTAAAAGTGATACTATAGTGGGACCAAGGCTAAAAGTTGGATATCATGAATGAAAATTTCTGATTTTTTAGTTGATTTTTGTTTGTTTAATTGGTTTTTATTTTATGATGATAAAATTTCAAACCTTATAATTTTTAAGTGAAAATTTGTATTTTTAATGTGTATATCGATTTTTAAATAAAATGTAATCTTCATAATTTAAATTAATACTCAGTTCAATAAAAATTATTTAAAATTTATTATATATTGTTAACTCGTAAACCGACTCGAATAGTAGTATATTGCATTGCTATTTTGATATGAAATATATAGGATATATTTTTTAGCATACAATAAATATAATTATAAATTTTTATTTTTATATAAAATATTCAATTAAAATTATAATTTAATTTTTAAATAAAATGAAATGTTCATAATTTAAATTAATATTCAGTTTAATAAAATTATTTAAAATGCATTATACTACTGTTTGAGCCGGTTTATGAGTTAACAATATATATAATAAATTTAAATGATTTTTATTAAACTGAATATTAATTTAAGTTATACATTTCATTTTATTTAAAAATTAAATTATAATTATAATTGAATAGTTTATAATAAAAATAAAAAATTATATTTATTATATGCTAACAAATATATACAATGTATTTCATATCAAAATAGCAGTGCATTATACTACTACTCGAGCCGGTTTTTGAGTTAACAATATATAATAAATTTTAAAAGATTTTTATTGAACTGAATATTAATTTAAATTATGAACATTTCATTATATTTAAAAATCGAGATACACATTAAAAACACAAAAATTCACTTAAAAACTATAAAGTTTTCAAAATTTTATCATCATAAAACAAAAACTAATTAAATAAACAAAAATCAACTAAAAAATTAGAAATTTTCATTCATGATACCCAACTTTTAGGCTTGATCCCAGGGTATTAAAAAACGGCCGATACTGTGCATATCGATCGTTTCGCCAGATCGGAATGGCTAAATCTGACTTGGTGGATTTCCTTGATGATCCAACTATGACACTTGCTGAATCGGGCATAACGGGCGTTATTTTCTAGATCAGAATGGCGTATCGGCGATATTGAAAAAATGGGAAGAAGAAGAAGAAGAAGAAGAAGCCCATCCCAGCCTGTTTTTTTGGAACATTTAATTATTTTGTATTTTGTTTTAATATAATTACTCTCTAATTATTTTGGTAAAATAAAATTATTTTTTTCAAAGGAGTAAAATAAATTCATCTTTGTAGTTATTTTTTAAGAACTATTGTAAATAAATACAATTTGCATTTTTTTAGGATTATTTTTAGTTGTAGTTATCAATGTATTTGTTAAACCATTTGTAAATATGTTTAATGTAATTTTTAAAAAAAAATTATTTGTGAAAAATTATTGTTATAATATTGAAATAAATTATATATATATATATATAATTTTTATTTATCTTCTTAATTATGTAAAATTAATTTTATATTGATAAATAAGTACAATAGACAAATTATGGAAGAAGGAAAATTGCATAGATTCTTTTGTAAAAATACAAACTTTAAGGAGATAAAATTAAGGAGAAATTATTGCTACAATACAAACTTAATGTGATAGTTTTCAACTTAGTGAATGCATATTTTTTTTGAATCATTGCATTTGTGACCAATAATATACAAAGCAAATAGTCACCGACTTGGACAATAAAAAGTAAATAGTCACCGGCATATAGTAAAGAAATCAAATAGTCACTTACAATTATTTGTGCCTAATAGTCACCAACTAGACCAAAATAAAAAACAATAGTGAATGCATATTTTTTTAGTGCAACTATATAATTTTTAATAATTCTTAACTTATTATATTAGATGTTAAAGTTTAGTTTAGATTTTTTATTAATATGATGCATTTTATTGATTATTTTGTACTTTTCATGATAGCGCCGAATAATACAGTCCAAATTAATCCGATTCAGTCCAATACCATTGCACCGTTATCGATAACGAAACGGATCACGATACCGTTATTTAATACCTTGCTTGGTCCCACTCGGTATCTCACTTTTAGTGATAGTCCCATTATATTGACGTGTCAGGCTTGCAAATGATACGTCAGCGCAGTGTGACATGTGTCACCATGTCATATGCTATGTAGCATGCCACGTGGTCATCTTTGGCCGGAAATCGGGTTTAGGCACTTTATTGGTAATAAAATAAAAAGTTAGAGAGTTTTGTGTTATATTTTAACAGTTGGATACTTTAATGATATTTAGTTAAAAAATTAGGTGTCATCAGTGCAAAAAACCCAACGTTGAATCCATTATTTCTCTTAATGAAGTTAAAAAAATTAATTAAAAATTGGACACCATTTATGTATTTATCCCTTTAAAATAAAAAATTTATATATTTCTTATTTTACATATTTATTTTTTATAATAATTAATTAAAAATAAAAATTCAACTAAATTGTTGACTTTAAAAAATTAAAGGAATCATTTGAAAAAAAAAAAAAAATGGGCCAAGGTTTGGCACGGTGCTGCAGCCTGCCTGCACCTGCAGTCCAACAGCAAAGAGTGTAGTTCCACACGGTTTTAGTGTAAATTTTGTGGTCTGATTGGAGGAAAACCTTTCCCAACTCACGCTGAAAATTCAGGGGTTGGAGATGCCCTTAATCTTCAACTTGCATGGCAGCAAGGCTTGCAAAAGCTCTATAAATGAGTTAGTCCATACTTCTTGGCACACATCAACAGAAACTTTTCAGACACTTCGATGTAATATGGGTAGTTAAAACCCAGCTGATTTACCTAATATCTTATACTTTGATGCTTGTAATCTTTTGAGTTAACGAATAACATTATTTCATGTTCAATATATATATCTCTAATGGCTCAAACAAAACCACTTCAATACCAGTTGAAACGAATATGTGTAGTAGAATAGAAACGTTCCAATTTTATGATTTAACAGTTTTCTTTGAAGATGTCAATACGAAAAAAAGAAAAATCCAAAAACTCTTCTCAAGCAAGTCATGTTGCCTCTGCCTATATGTTGTAAGATGAAAATACACATGATATAAACTAGATCAAATGCAGAACTACTGATTTGCAAAAATAGAAGTCTAGGTCTACTTGCAATAATTTAGAATTCTTGCAAGGAATTTAATGGTCACAATTTCCTAAAATGTCGGTCTACTTAAATTATCACATCCGATGACTGTGTCCATGCTTATTTAAAGGCAACTTGTTCATCAATTTCCTCCAGTCCTATCAACCAAGTCATGTTCTCTCCAGCTCATTAATATCTATTAATATTTTAATAGACCTATTTTCTTCACCCTCAAATTGAACAAGGAATTTAAATGCTTTTAAAAAAAACTAAAACAAAATTAAACTAACACATTGCATTTCATCAATCAATAATGTTTTTTTTTTTCTGATTATTATCTAAAATTTCTGTGCAAGTCTAATAAAAAGCATTGACATTTAGTTTAGTATTGATAAACTACATATCTCAATTTAGATAACTTTCTTCTCAGTTAATAACAATAAAAAAAAAATTCTTAGATAATTGTTGCTAAAAGCTAACAAGTTGTAGATAAATTGGTCTAGTCAAAGGCAACTAAAACATTAAAATTCAAAGTTTAATCAGTGAAAATCTTATTTCTTTAAAAATCTACTGGAATTGACAGTTTAAATCCTAGTGTCCAGCATATATATATATATATATATATATATATAACCAAGAACAGTTCACATCAACCGATAGATGTTGTTCTCGCTTAAACAATGTCTTAGATTTGAGTTTGGTGTATGTAGTCAACAATGTCTCATATCAACTATTGTGTATATATATATATATATATATATATATCTTTTTTTCTCCAAAAGTCTCTCAACTTAATATGACTACATATACCAAATTCAAATATGAGACATTGTTTAAACGAGAACAACATCTACTAGTTGATATGAACTGTTGAATGGGTTATATATATACATATATATTCTTACAAAATAAGTTAATAACGCTATACAGTTAAAAAAAATTGTTGCTGAAGGATTAAATAAAAAAGTTATATTCCTTTTTGGCTTTTAACTTATGGAAGTAAATGAGCGGGAAATCAAACATTTTATAGTATTTTGTTAGTAGTTTCTGAAATTGTGGGTATGTGTCTCAGATACTTTTGATGTCAAGGCAATTGTCAAAAAAAATTTTAGAGTCTGAAACTGATTCAAAAGTAGAAGATCTTGAGCTCAATACATTGAAAAATCGCCTTGATAAATGTTTAAAGATGAAAAGGTTCATACTTGTGTTAGATCATGTGTGGAACGAAGATAGGGAAAAATGGGATAGTCTTAAGAGATTGTTAGTGAGTGGTGCCAGTGGAAGTAAGATTGTAGTAACCACACGTTCTCAAAAAGTTACAGCAATAACTAGTACCCTGTCAACTTATGTTTTAGAAGGTTTGTCTGAGAGTGAGTCTACGTCTTTGTTGGTGAAAGTAGTGTTTAGAGGAAAAGAACTAGAAAACAAACTTGTGATCGAAATGGGAAAGGAGATTGTGAAGAAATGTGGTGGAGTTCCCTTGCTATAAGAACAATAGGAAGCCTGTTGTCTCTCAAAGACCCGGAAACTGAATGGTTACTGATAGAGTGCAACCACAGCTCCCACAGTCCACTCCAACGGCTAGTGGTCTCAATAAGGAAACAAGACAATCATCAACGGCTGAATATTTCAATAAAGAAACAAATGCACAGACCACCAAACATGGCAATAACCAATATCACGAAAATCATGCATAGAATCTGTATATAATCTTTCACATTGACCAGCGTATTCTACTCCTTAATTATCTCTTGTAATTCAGCTACTCTGTTGTATATATAAGGACTGTTGTACACTTTTGTAAAAGACAAGGAATGAGAACAACTTCTCAGTATTTCTTTATGGTATCAGAGCAGGGCAAAAAATCGAAAATCACTGCTCTCATGGCCTCTTCAAACGCAGCCAATACTACTCTTGAAACAGAACTTACCCTTCAAATACCACATCAATGCAACAGTCTTATGTCTCTCAAGTTGGATAACACCAACTATTTGCTATGGAAATCTCAAATGGAGCCATTGATTCAAAGCATCAACATGGCACACCATCTCATCGAAAATCAGGAACGAGTCAAAGAAGTCACCAAAGAAAATGGTGAAACTGAGCCAAATTCGAATTATTTACTATCGGCAAAGAATGATGGACTTCTCACGACCTGGATATTAAGTAATATCCGTCCCGAAGTGCTAATCTCCCTTGAAAATATCAGATCCGCTTCAAGGGTATGGAAATCGGTTGAAGAATTTATTCTGCCCACCACCGTTGAGAAAGAAATGGTGTTGAATGATACTCTGATGTCATTGAAAAAGGGTAATCTCTCATTGGATGATTATCTTAAGAAATTTAAAAGTATTTGTGATAGTCTTGCAGCTATTGAAAGGCCAGTTGATGAAACAAGAAAAGTGTTTCAATTGGCCAGAGGTCTTGGACCAAAATACCACGATTTTCGCGCAGTCATGCTGTCCAAACAACCATATCCAACCGACAATCAATTTGTTTTATCATTGCAAACTCATGAACAGATGATTAACACTCATAATGGAGAACTAGAAATCCTGCCTCGCCATGATCCAGCCTTCATCAGCCAAAGAGGACGCGGACGAGGATGTAATGCAGGAAGGTTCAACTCTAGAGGCCGAGGCTTTAATGCAGCCGCAAGATATAGCTCAAGCTCAAATTCCGATCAAATCAGAATCAGAACAGCCATGTCAATGACCAAATGAATAAAGGAGAATCAAAGCTGGTTGACAAAATGGCACCACTCAGAACCAACAAAGAATAACTTGCCAAATATGTGGAAAATTCAACCACACAGCACTTGAGTGTTGGAGTCGATTCGACCATTCTTTCCAACCAGAAGATCATCTACAGAAAGCTCTTGCAACCATGACAATGAAAGATGATGATGATCCAAACCTATATACAGATTCTGGGACCACTACTCATATGCTACATGACCCAGGTAAACTCACAAAAATTAAACCTTATGAAGGAAATGACAAAATTGTTGTTGGCAATGGAGATTGCTTAGGTATTTCTCATACAGGTGAAGGAATAATCAAAACTAAGAATGGATCTTTAAACCTGAAAAATGTTTTATTAGTTCCCCATATCTCGAAAAATCTTATTTCGGTTGCTTAATTGACTATGGATAATGCTTGTTCTATTGAATTCACACCTCACAATTTTTTTGTCAAGTCTCAACAGGGAAAAATCATAGCTAAAGGTCGCAAGCATAAAGGACTTTACGCTTTGGATGATATGCAACATGAAGCTCTAATTGTTTTCAAAAGGAATGCATCTCAACATGTCTGGCATAAGAGAATGAGACATCCCCATTCAAAAATTTTAATTTTTTTGCATTCTAAGCACCTCATTAGCATCTCAAATTGGGAAAAACAGAAATCCATTTGTACCAGTTGCCAAATGGGAAAAAGCTGCAAAATTCCCTTTACTTCCTCTAATAAAATTTCAAAGTTTTCTTTTGAAAAAATTCATTGTGATTTATGGGGACCGGCTCCCGTTACCTCATGTCAATTTTTTAAATATTATGCTGTTATTGTAGATGACTACACACGATATACTTGAATTTTTCCACTTAAATGAAAATCTTATTTCTTTGCACATTTTCTAAAATTTCAAAAGGAAGTGGAAAACATGTTTGAAAGGAAAATTAAACTTTTTCAGAGTGATAGTGGAGGAGAATTTACATCGCATATCTTTCAAAGACATCTTGCTAATTATGGCATCCATCATCAATTTTCTTGTCCTAATCCACCGGAACAAAATGGTGTTGCCAAAAGAAAACACTATCACATTGTCGAAATCGGTCTTACCTTAATGTTTCAAGCACATATGCCTCTTAAATACTGGGTGGATGCATTTCTTACAGTTGTTTTTCTAATAAAGCATGCCCTCTTCCCCCATTAACATGAAAACTCCTTTCTTTAAATTATTTAATCATGATCTCGACTATGAATTTTTAAAAATCTTTGGTTGCAGGTGTTTTCCATATCTCAGAGATCATGGTAAAAATAAATTCTCAAAAAGGACGTATCCTTGTGTTTTCATTAGCTATAGTCCAATTCACAAAGGTTATAGATGTTTATGTCCTCTTACAAACATGGTTTTTATCTCACGACATGTTGTGTTTGATGAAACAAATTTTCCTTATGCTCCTCAATAAGAACAATTCAGTACAAGTTTATTGGAAATGACCACATATTCAGATAAAACAAATTGGACCAGAAAGCCTAGTAATGAATATCAAATGCAAAAAAGGAATCACACACATTGCTCATCCGATCAAAGCGATCCACAAGTATCTCACACAAAAAATTATGACCCTTCATATTATACCCACCTAGACACCCATGCTAACAAGGAATCATCAACGAAGGTGTCACAACCCCACTCAACCACTATCCAGCAAACTAATAAAGACATACAAAATAATAGCATTGAACCTCTCGCCATACATAATAACAGCTCACAATTCAATCAGACCTTAGTGGAGGACTTTAGCGCCCACTCAATCAGTCCTCCATCAAAACCCACTTCTTACCTTCGATCACAGCAAGGACTCTGTTGATGACTCAAGCGAATACTCTAGATAACCAAACTGCTCTCAACCCCGAACGCCCCACCACCATCGTCAACACTTGCTCTAATCACCACTCTCTCGGTGATAGTGGAAATATAATCACAGAACCTGATTCCACCTCAACATTCAATCATGACACATCAACCGAGGAACCTCTCTCTCTCTCTCTACTTTCTTGATTTAAGTGATAAATTATTTGTTGATTTAAATATCTCTGATGCAGGTCCACCACTGCTCCTTTCGACTCTCATATGGTAACAAGACACAAACTGAGGCTACATCCAGAATTGGACCCCGAACTTGCTAAAGAAACTCTACGGATACGAGACAAAAAGAATCATATATCACTTCTTGCCACAACATCCACTGTCGTTCTAAAGATGTACAAACAAGCTATATTGATTCCCAAATGGCAGGAAGCCATGCGTCTCGAAATGGAGGCATTACAAGCTAACAAAACCTGGTCCCTAGTTCCTAAACTATCAAATGTCAACATTGTTGGATCAAAATGGATTTTTAAAATAAAATTCAAGGAAGATGGGACTATTGAGTGACATAAGGCTCGACTAGTGGCACAAAGGTATACCCAAGTCGAAGGCTTAAACTATGAAGAAACATTTAGTCCAGTGGTTCGACCCACCACCATTCGGCTGGTTCTCGCCATCGCCACCACATTAATTTGGCCAATGCACCAGCTCAATGTCAAAAGTGTGTTCCTCCATGGATACCTTAAAGAAACTATGTACATGGAACAACCCCCATGACACAAGGATCCTCAACTTCCAGATTTTGTCTGCAAACTACATAAGTCCTTATATGGACTTAAACAAGCACCACGTGCTTGGTTTGATAGACTATCAAAATTTCGTATTCATATTGGTTTTACCTGCAGCAAGGCAGATTCATCTTTATTTGCTTTCCACATAGATCATATTGTTGTGCTTATGCTAATTTACATTGATGATATTATTCTTACAGGCAATTATGACAAATTTATTCAAACTCTCATCACTCAACTCGCCTTTGAATTTGCATTAACAGACCTTGGAAAGCTGCATTACTTCCTTGGCATTGAAGTTAATCATTTTCCTGGTGGTATCACTCTACCTCAAGGGAAGTACATTCAAGACATCTTTCATCGAGCCCACATGCTGAATAGCTCCCACATTAACACTCTCATGGCTATCAAGACATAATTAAATTCCTAAGACTCTAAGACCATCGACCCTACAACATATCGAAGTCTAGTTGGAGCTCTTCAATATGTAACATATACTCGACTGGACATCGTTCAAGCAGTCAACAAAGTCTGCCAAAAACTTCACAATCCTACTGAAGGTGATATGAAGGCGGTTAAGCGCATACTTCGGTACCTCAAGGGCACAATGAATCATGGCCTCAAGTTTTTATCTCAAAGCCCACTTAAATTATATGGGTTCTGTGACGCAGATTGGGCAGGATGCTTTGGCACCCGAAGAAGCACTTCTGGCTACTGCATCTACTTAGGAGCAAATTGCATATCTTGGTCGTCAAAGAAACAACCCACTATGTCTAGGTCCAGTTCTGAAGCTGAGTACTGATCAATGGCTAGTACCACAACTGAATTAGTTTGGATCACATTTTTTCTCCAAGACATTGGAATTCATCTCAATGAAACACCCCAACTCTTTTGTGACAACAAGTCTGCACTATACATGGCCATCAATCCTATGTTCCATGCATGATCCAAACACATAGAGATTGACTTCCATTTTATTGATGAGAAGGTAGCTGTTGGTTCCTTAATAACACACTACATTCCATCTTCACATTAAATCGCAAATATCTTCTCCAAACCTCTATCCAAGCTGCCTTTTAGCCTCTTCCGTAACAAGCTTGGAGTTCGCCCTCTTGCTACCTCCAGCTTAAAAAAGAGTGATAGAGTATAACCACAGCTCCCACAGTCCACTCCAACGGCTAGTGGTCTCATAAAGAAACAAGACAATCATCAACAACTAAATATTCCAATAAAGAAACAAATAGACAGACCACCAAACATGGCAATAACCAATATCACGAAAATCATGCATAGAATCTGTATATAATCTTTCACATTGACCAGCATATTCTACTCCTTTATTATCTCTTATAATTCAGCTACTCTGTTGTATATATAAGGACTGTTGTACACTTTTGTAAAAGACAAGGAATTAGAACAACTTCTCAATATTTCTTTAGTTACCATTTATGAAAGATGAACTTTCAAAAGTACCTCAAACCGAAAGTGATATCTTGCCAACACTTAAGCTGAGCTATGATTATCTTTCATCTTATTTGAAGCATTATTTTGTTTATTATAGTGTATTTTCAAAAGATCATGAGATTGATGTAAAAATATTAATTCATTTGTGGATTGCTCAAGGGTTTGTTAAGTAATTGGATCCAAGTGAATGTCAAAAAATAGCATTGGAGTATTTTATGAAGTTAACTTAGAGGTTCTTTTTTCAAGAATTAAAATGGGATGCATTAGGCAAAGTAAAGAGTTGTAAAATGCATGATTTGATGAATAACCTTGCTAATAACCTTGCAGATTCAAGGTCTAGGATTAGGAGCAATATAATAAGTTCAAATGTAAAAACCATTGATGAAAAAACCCATTATGTGTCAGATGAGTTTGACTTAGATCTGTCATGGCAAGTTCCAACTTACTTGCTGAATGCAAAAGGGTTGCGAACATTTCTTTTATCGAGTCAAGTATCAAGCTCAAATTAAGGATGGGACGAGATGGAAGAAGTCAAGTAATAAGGCTATTTTTTTAAACTTTAGGTGTCTATATGTGTTTGATCTACATAGTTTAGGGATTGAGAACTTACCTCCCATAAAAAAGTCAAAACACCTAAGATATCTTGATGTTTTAAAAAATAGTAGAATCAAGGCCCTTCCAGATTCAATTACCAGTCTTTTAAATTTGCAAGTGCTCAAGCTTTCTAGTTGTAGAGAGCTTAAGGAATTTCCAAAAGAACTTAGAAAGTTGATTAGACTTAGCCATCTTGATATTGAGGGATGTTAGAGTTTAAGCCATACGCCAAGTGGGATAGGAGACATGACCTCCCTTCAAACATTAACTTGGTTTATAGTAGCGAAAGATAGCTCTGTGTCTAAGCATGTTGGCAGTTTGAAAGAACTGAGTAGGCTAAACAGCTTAAGAGGAGGATTGAGATTAGAAATTTGGGATATGTGATAAGTGATGCAGTAAAGAATGAGGTTCCAATTTTAATAGAAAAAGATCTTGAATCATTGACATTGAGTTGGAATGAAGATGTTAAGAACAATAGTTTGTATTCTAGTTATGATGAGAGTTCATCCTAAAGCCTCCCTGACAGTAATTGAGATGCTAGTCATGATGACATTTTATTGCAAAATCTCTAGCCACACCAAAATCTTGAAGATTTGAAGGTGTATGAGTTTGGAGGTGTGAGGTTCCCCAGTTGGATTTCTTCTTTCAAAAATCTTGTCTGGCTTTGGATAGTCAATTGTAAGAGGTGTCAGTCTCTTCCATGTCTAGATCAAATCCCTTCTCTGAAGGAATTATGGATTAGCAAATTAAATGATCTGAAGTACATAAAGAGTGAGGAGAATAATAACCTTAATGAAGGAGAAGAGTCCATGTACTTCCCAAGCTTGAAAAAACTCTAGATCTGGAAATGTCCGAAATTGAAAGGTTAGAGGAAGAGAAAAAATGGAGATGATGCCACATAAATTACAATTCTAATGGAGTCTGGTCTATCTTTACTAGAAGTTCGTGATTATGCTAGTTTGACTTGGATGCCTCTCATTTATTCAGTCAGAGGGAAGCTGAACTTTGAAAATGCCAACTTAGAATCATTGCTGCAGACCATGAAGATAAAGATGATGCCAACTCAATTTGTAGGAGAAAGGTTCGCGAGTCAGCTTTCATCCTCAGTGAATTTGGTGACTATGTGGTTGAAAGATTGCAAAGGATGCCAGCATCTCCCACCACTATATCAAACCCATTCTCTTAGAGAATTCTATTTTGATAATTTAAGTGATTTAGAGTATATAGACATGGCGGGGAATAATGGTCTTAGTGGAAAGGTTACATTCTTTCCAAACCTAAAGAAACTTTGGATCTAGAATTGCAATAAGCTGAAGGGATGGCAAAAGCAGGCAGATGATGATGCATCGACCATAAAACTTGAGCAGGTGCCATGGTTTCCTTGTCTTTCTCTGTTGGAGATAAAGGAATGCCCAAACCTAACTTGCATGCCATTGTTTCCAACTCCTGATGAAATAGTGTACTATGTCAAGGCTGGGAGTTAACAACTGCAACAAACTATGAAGATGAAGATGATGCCAGTTGAACCTGAAGACATGAAGTCCTTTAGAAGCAGCTATCCCCTAGCAAATATTCAAGAAATATGGATTTCTGAGATTGGTGACTTGGACTACATTGATTGTGATGAAGAAAGTTGCTTCAATGGACAAGGAGGATTGCCAATTTTCTCATCCTTGAAGAAACTTTGGATTTATAATTGCAATGTTCTTAAGGGATGGTGGAAGAAAAAAGATGAAAATGGTGACAAGAGAACAATTGAAACATTGGAGCTGCCATATTTTCCTTGTCTTTCAATATTAGAGATAACGGAGTGCCCTCAGTTGAACTGCATGCCACTATTTCCATTTCTTGATAAAAGGCTATATTATGTGAATGTCAGAAAAGAGCCACTAGAGCAAACAACAAAGATGAAGATAAAGTCAGATCAGTATAGAGATACAAAATCTCCAGGTACGATATACTCATTCAGCAAGCTTAAAGAGTTGTGGATTTATAAAGTCGCAGAGTTAAACTATATAGACAGTGGCAAGGATATTTGCCTAAATGAAGGTGGACCAGCGATCTTCCCATTCCTGAAGAAACTTTAGATTGAGAGTTATCCTAAACTGAAGGGATGGTGGAAAAAGAGAGATGGTGATTCAACGCCAATAGAAGTAGAGTTGCCCTTGTTTGCTTGTCTTTCTCTGTTAGAAATAAGGCATTGTCCTAACTTCTCTTTGATGCCATTGTTTCCTTCCATTAATGAGAGGTTATATTATGTCACATCTGGCATAGAATCACTACTTCAAACACTGATGACAAAGACAATGTCTCAGCTTGAAGGGGCACAAGCACAATCTATATCTATATAAATATATAAAGCTGAGCTCCACAAGTGATGCTCCCATATTGTAACACGTCGCTGTCTAAAATTGTTACACATGTGTGAAGCTGTGAATTAGGTTTTTTGCACAGGGCAACTTAACGGTCTCTTAGTTTTTGCAGCGGGCAACTGAATGGTCTCTTAGTGAATACCTTAATGAATTTTTCTTCTTTTCATCTTCTTTTGTGTTCTTCCTATTCCTCAATATGTTGAGAAGAAACCCAAAAATCATTTATTTGCATCTCTTAACGAATTCGAACTTCTTTTCAACTTCTTTTCTGTTGCTTTTATTCCTCAAAATATTCAGAAGAACCCTAATGAATTCCATCTTCTTTTCTGTTTATTTGTATTCTTGCTTTATTTATACAAGCTTTTTTGGTTCATTTTTGTGGGTTTTTTTAGATTGATTTGATGTTTTTTCAGTTTATTTTTGTGGTTTATTTTTTGAGATTGATTTGATTGAATTTGGTTAATTTTGTAGCTTTTCTGGATACATACCTAATTGCTTCTGTTCATTGAAAATTCAGAAGATGATCCTGAAATTCGCATGCATGATAGTGTACATTCATGATTTTTTTTTTCATTATTTGTAAACAATTTTTCTTCCAAAGAAATAATCAAAGGCAGTCAGTTACAAGTGCCATTTGGCTTCATAGTATATGTAACATATACTCTTCAGCAAATACATCAACAGAGTTAGACATTCTTTCTCTTTTAACAGTGAAGACTTGCAGCACCTGCAGTAGTGAGAAATTAAGCATGTAACCACGAGCGACTGTATAAGTTTGGAGTTTAGCAACAGATGATTAGATTGGATGTAATCTTTTGTTTTGGTTTCTATTGTTCTTTAATGGAAATAATTTATTTTTTTAAAAGCAGATTTAAAAAATGTTTCTTCTGACGGAGATTCAATTTTTCCTTGCAGGGTTGTATCTTACCAAAGTTTACAGTTTTGTGTATCCTGTGATATTTTAACATTGATAATCTACTATGTTTAGAGACTAAACATAAATTCATTGAACTTGGTACAAAAGCCAAAGTTGCAGCTTTAGAAGTAATTGACACTGAAGAGGCCCTTGGAGAGATACCAGATGAATTCCTTGACCCAAATCAAGTAAAATATGTGCAACCCTTTTTCATTTTAGTTTCCCTAGAACCATTAGCTCCAATAACTTGCTGGGTCATTATGATTCCTCAATTTAACAAGGTGGCCAATGAATTGGATGCAAACATAATTTTTTTTATTTTATATTTTTCTCCTTGTAGTACATTTTAATGAAGGATCAGGTGATTTGACGTTCTTCAAGGATCATAATAGATAGGCCTGTCGTTCAAAGACATTTTCTCAGTGATGCTGTACATTTTCCACTTCATACTTTGATTCCATTTTATAATGAAAGCCTACATCTTAATGTGTAATGTGAATTGCAAATTGATCCATTCAACCGATCCTATCTTATAGCAGACATATTGATATCAAACGTTGAATTGAAGGTAAGAATTGAGGAATTCGTTAGGAACCAAGAATTGAGAAGGCGTGGGGAACATTTTAGTATGCAGAGCTCTAAAGCAACAATACAAACAACAACTGGAGAAATGTTAATCAATTAGGGCATTGATGTAAGATTCTTAGAATTTGAATGAATTTTATAATTCAGGAATGGATGAGAAGAGCTCAAACTAATGATAGTTGAGTTTCTTGTAATTGTGTTATTGCCAGCTTTATATATTTATACAAATTCTTGATTTTTTTTATTGACAGTTAAAGATCCTTGGTGATTTTTTCAATTTAATATTTAATGATATTAATGATAAAGTATACTGTTAATTTTATTTTATTTTATTTTTTCATGCTAATGCTATGGATTTGTTGCTCTACCAATGATAATGATGCTTTTATTGTAGTGTAAGTTGCATCCCTAGAGAAGCTGTTGGAGTGAGATTTGGACTTGAGGGTAGTTTTATGAGAAAGTAATCATATTAATTATGAAGAATTTAATTCTTTGGTGTGGTCATTCATGATGAAGATTTCTTCCAAAAGTGAAAATGCAGCCTCAACTGTTTTTCGCATCAAAGAACCTCCAGCTGCTGCATCAATGGTGTCTCTAGTGGATCGGGTAACACCATTATAAAAAGTTCTTATGAGCACATCTCTTGGCAAACCATGATGAGGACAGCTCCTTAACAACTCTTTGAATCTTTCCCACACGTCACTTAAGGATTCCATCTCAAACTGTTGAAAGGTGGTGATATCCTT
>CATIWM010223164.1:0-16840 GCA_949671775.1 Mallotus repandus
GCTTGGGTGGATAAAAGAATTTTAGCATTTAAAGGAGATATAAGCAAATGTATTTAATTGACTCATAATAAATGCATTTATTTAATTATTCAATAAAGCATCAAATATGCACATAAACTTAACCAACAAAGGTGATTTCAACTATTCTACGGTGCATATCAAATATTTGTTTCATCATTCAAAATCTCACACTCTTTTCCCCCTTTTGTCAAAGGAAAAAAAAGATTAAACTTAAAAAATAAAAAATGAAAGGGAGAATGATGAGAAAGAGAATGAAATTGATAACAAAGGCATTCAAAGAACATTAACACAAGCATATACATAAATATAAACATAGGAGTAGACATAAACATAAACATAGAGACATGTAGTTCATGAGATGCAAAATGAGAAAATATAAGAGAAATACATAAAGAAAATAGATCCTAAAGAAGAAAAAACTAGGCTTGATCATGTCCATCACCACTATGTCCTTCATCTCCATGGCCCCCTTGTGATAGTGGATGAGAGAAAGGTGCCCATTGGCATTGGTAGCCTTGTTGCTCATATAAATAGTGGACATCATATTTCTAATGAGAAATATGATTATCCACTTGATCAAATTGAGAAATAAAATGATTTTCCACTTGATCAAAGCGACCATTGAGATTGGATTCCATTAAAGACATACAATTAAAGAGATCACCAACCCATTAAGGTTCATTTGCATAAGCTTGAGCACCTCTAGAGGACCCTTCACCCTTAGTTCTTTTCCTTTAAGGAGGAGCTTGAGGTGGTGGTTCTAGTGCTTCAATTTCTTGAGGGGTGAAATGATCAATGTCATTATAATATTGTTCAAGTTCTTCATCCATGGCTTGTGCAACTTCTTCCTTTTTCCAAAACCATATGTTATTAACCCTCTTGAATGGCTTGGAGTTTTTTATGAAGGTATTATCAAGAAGGGTAGATGGGTAAGACTATAGACAATTTGGGTTGATGTTGAAATATGTGGCAATTTTAGTAATGAACCCCCCTATACATTGGTTCCCCGAAGCACTATCACTAATCAACCACAATTTCCATTGAAAGAGTCTACCCATGTCAATTTTGATGTCATCAACCATACAATGAAGTAGGAAGAGGTCTTTAAAAGAAATGGCTTTATGGCTTTGGCCTTTTGCATTAATAGAAAAAGCAAGAAATGTTTGAATATACCAAAGGGCTTTGGATTGAAGGGAAAAGGATTTGGTATGGCGGGCATGGAATCTAGAGGCGATGGGTTTGCAATGTTGCCACCAAAAGTTATTGGGAGACCAAATTGTGTCGACATAAGAGAGGCCTCCTTTAGTGAACCCAAACAACTCATCAAAGTCTTGACCAGTTAAAAACCGATCTCTCCCTCCCAATTTAAATCTCATGCTATGAGGAGGATTATTGTTATCAAAGGAATGAGTTCTAAGGCAATAAGAGGATAAAAACTCAACAACTAGTTGGGGACATGTAGGTTGACTATCAAAAGCAATGGTAGAGAGTCCTACCCTAGCAAGGAGAGTTTCCACCTCATCAATACATCCAAGTTGTTCAAGAGTGGTTTTGCACATGTATCTTGAAGGAATAAAATTCCTTTGGGAGAAAGCTTGTGTTCTTGCACGAATTTGACCATTGTTGTAGTATATTGGAGGAGTTGATCTTGGATTTTCCTTAAGGGCTCTTCTTGGAGGTGGTGATGGAGTGGTTGTTTGTCTTGAAGATTTTTTTGGAGCCATAATTGGAGAAAAAAAATGGAAGGAATAATGGTGCGAATAATGTAATGGATGCAAAAAAAATATATATTTCAAGAAGTGCAAAATAAAATTTAAGAATAAAATATTTAAATTGCAAGAGGTACAAAATAAATAAAAATTTAAATTTCAAGAGGTGCAAGATAAATGAAATAAAAATTTAACTTGCAAGAAAGGCAAAATAACAAAAAAAAATTAAGAAAATGCAAGAATGGCAAAATAATGAAAAATAAAAATTCAATGAGTAGATGAGAGGAGAATTGAGTGAGGAAGGGAGAGTAAGTAAAAATGGTGTTGTGAAGAGAATTGAGTGAAAATGGAGTGAAAATGGGGGTTTAAATAGGCAAAGAAAATGAACTGAAAATAGCCTTTTAATGAAGAAAAATAATAAAATATAGAAAATGGACGTTGGGGACTTGAATTGAATGAAGAATGGCCTGACAATTAGCTGGAAAATGGTAAAAGAATGATAGAGAAAACGGTCAAAAAATCAGAAAAAAATTTGCCAAAAACCTGCAGGTGAAGAAGGCTCATCTCAGACCACCCTCACGGGCCGATCATGCTCCTGAGCGCGGGCTGTGACTATCCCAGCCTACTTGGGTTGTAAGCGGGCTGAAAGGCATTTAAGTTGGGCCATGCTCATGGTCCGCTCAAGATCCTGAGCGTGGACCGTAAGGGGCCCAGACTCTAACAGCCCAGCTGCAGTAGCTTATGGAAAAAATGCCACAGGCCCCTGGAACTTTTCTAATAGCTTTCAGCTTCATCCAAAAAGGTTGAGATTTAGTCCAAATGGACTTAATTGATCAAAATTGAAAATCATTTAAGTGCAAATCCATTTTGATTAAGAATTAAGGCTAATTTAAAACAATTGAGCATGCAAACGTAAAATTTCATGGACATTTTATTTTTGCTAGTTTTAAATAATTAATTATTAAATAGCAAAAAAATAACATATTGGCAAATAGAAATTTCATGTAGGCAAAAAATGAACATCCACATATCATTAAAAAAATGCAAACATTGGAAAAATAGCTAAACGCAATGAAAAAAAATTCATGTGGATAATTTTTGAATATTTTGATTATGAGTTAACATGCATAATAAAATGCAATAATATGCAAAAGAAATAAATAGGCAAATAATCAATCTCTCACACACCACAAAATTATAAGATATCAAAAATATACAAATAAACATGCTTACGAGCTCTAAAACATTGCGTATAAATGATGAATGGGAATGAATAAGAAGTTTAATGATGCAATAATTAATCATAAGATGATCACAAGCACTCAACATAATAGCATTTAAAAGAGATTTACAAAGAAATACATGAGAGAATCATGTCAAACTAGCATCATCAATCATTCCAAGTTCATGCTTAATGAAGTTCATTCGATCTTCATTAAGTGGCTTGGTATAGATGTCTGCTAGGTCGTGATTAGCATCTACAAATTCAAGGTTAATGTGACCTTCTTGAACATGATCCCTAAGAAAATGATGTCTAATATCTATGTGCTTAGTTCTAGAGTGTTGGATGAGATTTTTGCTTAAATTAATAGCACTTGTATTATCACATTTAATAGGAATGTGATCAATAATGATGCCATAGTCCTTTAGTTGTGGTCTTTGCCATAATACTTGTAAACAACAACAACTTGCTGCAATATAGTCTGCTTCGGCGGTGGACAAGGCAACCGAGACTTGTTTTTTGCTAAACCAAGACACAAGACATTGACCTAGAAATTGACAAGTCCTAAAAGTGCTTTTTCTATCTAGTAAACTTCCAAAAAAATACGCATCCAAAAAACTAAACAAGGTTAAAAGAGGGACTTCTAGGATACCACAAACCTAAATGCAAGGTTCCAACTAAGTAGTTAAAGATCCTTTTAATAGCATTCAAGTGAGACTCTCTAGGACTAGATTAAAATCTAGCACACAAGCATGTAGCAAACATTATATCTGGTCTACTTGCGATTAAATAAAGAAGGGACTTGATCATACCTCAATATCATTTTTCATCAATCGGTTTGCCATTCTCATCCTTGTTAAGTTTGGTGGTGGTGCTCATAGGTGTCTTGCTTGACTTAGCTTCATTCATGCAAAACTTTTTGAGGATGTATCTTGTGTATTTTGCTTGGTTGATGAAAATTACATCCTTACATTGCTTAATTTGAAGTCCAAGGAAGAATTTGAGTTCACCCATCATGCTCATCTCAAATTCTCCCTGCATTAACTTAGAACTCTTTACACAAGCAATGATTAGTAGCACCAAATATAATATTATCTATATAAACTTGTATAACAAGCAAATCATTATTGGATTTTTTGATGAAAAGAGTTGTGTCTACCTTTCCTTTAGAGAATCCTTTCTCTATTAAAAAGGTGCTCAACCTTTTATACCAAGCTCTAGGAGCTTCTTTCAATCCATACAATGCTTTGGATAGTTTGAAAACATGGTTTGGATATTCAAAGTTCTCAAAACCTGAAGGTTGCTCAACATACACTTTTTCTTGAATGAAGCCATTCAAGAATGCACTCTTAACATCCATTTGAAAAAGTTTAAAATCCATGTAAGATGCAAATGCAAGTAGCATTCTAATGGCATCTAACATTGCAATAGGGGTAAACATTTCATCATAATCAATTCCTTCTTCTTGATTATAACCTTTAGCCACTAATATAGCTTTGTTCCTAGTTACGACATCTTGTTCATTCATCTCATTTCTAAACACCCATTTGGTGCCTATAATAGGATGACGTTTAGGTTTAAGAACCAAGGTCCAAACCTTGTTTCTCTCAAATTGATTTAATTCTTCTTGCATAGCAAGGACCCAAAATTCATCACCCAAAGCATCATCAATATTTTTGGGTTCAATTTGAGAAATGAAGACTAAATTAACAATGGTTTTAAGATGAGATCTAGTGGTTACCCCTTTTGAAGTCACCAATGATGAGGTCCTTGGGATGATCCTTCTTGAATTGCTAATCTTTGGAAAGTTCCTCCTTGAAAGTGAGTTGAGGGACTTCTTCTTTTGGAGCTTCTAGTTCCAAGGGCTTGTTAGTATCATCTTCTTAAAGGTTCATCTCCAAAAATTCATATACAACATCATCAACACTACCAAAATCCTTTACAGGATTAAGTGGATTAGATTTATCAAATACAACATGCATTGACTCTTTAACTACTAGAGTTCTCTTATTAAAGACTCTATATGCTTTGCTAGAGGTGGAATAGCCTAGGAAAATTCCTTCATCGGCTTTAGAGTCAAATTTTCCAAGATTGTCCTTGGTGTTTAATATAAAGCACTTGCATCCAAATACTCTAAAATATAAGATTTTAGGTTTTCTATTGTTCTAAAGCTCATAAGAAATTTTGTTCAAAATTGGTCTTTTAAAGACTCTATTTGCTATATAGCAAGAAGTGTTAACGGCTTCTGCCCAAAAGTATAAAGGCAAATTATACTCATGAAGCATAGTTCTAGCCATTTCTACTAGAGTTCTATTTTTCCTTTCAACCACCCCATTTTGTTGAGGAGTTCTAGGAGAAGAAAAAGTATGTGAAATACCATTTTTGTTGTAAAAGGTTTTGAAAAATTCATTTTCAAATTCGGTTCCTTGATCACTCCTAATAGTTGAAATGCAAAAACCTTTTTCTTTTTAAACTATTTTTTAAAAGCTTTAAATGCTTTAAAAGCATCATTCTTATGAGCAAGGAAACACACCCAAATGTATATAAAGTAATCATCAACCAACACATATGCTTAGTGCATTCCACCTATACTAGCAACTCTAGTAGGTCCAAATAAATCCAATGAATGAGTTCAAGTGGCCTAGAAGTGGACACTACATTCTTGAGCTTAAAGGAAGATTTAGATTTTTTTTCCCTTTTGACAAGCATCACAAGGCTTGTCCTTAGTGAACTTAAGTTTAAGTAGACCACACACAAGTTCATGATTACTAATTTCATCTAAAAGCTTAAAGTTTGCATGTCCTAACCTTCTATGCCAAGTCCATGTGTCATGGGAAATAGACATTAAGCATTTGATGTCTTTGTTATCAACCTTATTCAAGCCCATAACATAGACATTGTCAACTCTTTCATCATTAAAAATTACTTTGTCCTCATCTAAACTACGAACAAAGCAATTTTTAGGACAAAAAGTGACCTTATTTCCCATGTCACACAATTGACTTATACTAAGCAAGTTATGTTTAAGACCATTAATAAGCAACAAGTGATGAATGGATAAGGATTGAGGGTTACCAATTTCTCCAATGCCTACTATCATTCCTTTGGCATTGTCTCCAAATGTGACACGACCTCCATCCTTAGCATCAAGCTTGTTTAATTATTCCTTGTCTCCTATCATGTGTCTTGAACATCCACTATCAAGATACCACTTTCTTTTTATCTTTGTGTACTTTAAGCACACCTACATAAAATAATTTAAACATTCCTTTAAACCCAAACCTTCATTGGTCTAGGATGGTTAGTTTCAGAGTAGTCCAAAGGAAGCAATTTCAAGTGGTCTTCTATAGAAGCACACATTGCTAGTGTGACCTTGTCATGCAATAAAAGCATTCAACATTAGCAAATTTATTTCTTCTAAGAGCATATGATTTCCTAGCTTATGGAGCATGCCTTTTTGTGTTGTGGTTATGTAGCCATCCTAAAAGTCTTTTGTGCCTTAGGAAGAGAGTGAAACATGCATTGACAATGGCATTGTCTATCATAAGGTGATTGTGTAGCGTGCTTATGAGTGTTGTATCTAATGTACATATAAGCATGTCTAGGATGAGGCCTCTTATCTTAAGGCTTACCCTTTTGTGTCAATGAAGGGTGAGTCTTATGAGACTTTCCCTTATTATTAGACACATAAGACCTCTTAGCTTTGAAGGTTTGAGTCTCAAGGGATTTAGAAGTAGAGGGAATGGAATCGCAAGAAGCTTTCACAACGTCAATGTGAGATGACGATGAAGAGGATATTCCATTAGTATATCCAGCTCTATGAGTATCCCCATAGAATTTTTGAGAGTCAAGAAGACAATTTAAAGTCTCTTTTCCTATCATAAGTTTATCAATGGAATTCTTCAATTTTAAGACCTTTTAGAAAGCTTAAGATTTTCATCATTAGCTTTCTTAAGTTGGTCCTCCAAGGAATTTGAGGATTTTAAATCAATAGTGAGCTTTTCATTTTATTCAACAATTTTAGCGAAATCATTTTTTAAGCTTTCAAATTCCTTGGATAGGTTTAATAGCTCATGCTTGTAATGCTTCTTCTTTGAGAGAAGACTTTTGCACTTAAGCATGAGTTTGCTCACAATAGAGCTCTCATCATCATCATCCTCATAATTTTCACAATCATCACAAGAAGAATTAGATGTAAATGTTACCTCTTTTCATCTTTAAAAGCCATGAAGGAAAGGTTGGCCACTCTTCTTACTCCTCTTCCTTCTTTGTATTTGGAGGAGTCATCCCATGAAGCTTTGGATGCCTTCTTCTTGTCCTTTGCTCCTTTGATCTTGAACTTAAGCTTGGGGCATTCACTTCTAATATAACCCAATTTCTTGCACTCATAGCAAGTAACCTCTTGCCTTCATACTTCTTGTTGAAGTCTCTGGTTCTTGAGGAATTATTCTTTCTTAAGAATTTCTTGAAGTTCCTTATAAGCATGGCAATGTCACCATTTTTATCACTAGAGTCTTTAAAACTTTCCTCTTCACTATCATCTTGTGATGCCTTCAAAGCAATGCTTTTCTTCTTTTCTTCTTTTTCTTCCTTTGCATCTTCCTTTTGATTCAATGTGAGCTCATATGTCAAAAGCTTGCCAATAAGTATGTCAGTTGAAAGCTTTGACAAGTCATGAGCTTCTTTAATGGAAGTGACTCTAGATTCCCATTCCTTTTTAGGAAGGATTCTAAGAATCTTTGTGTTGATTTCTTCCTTGGAGTAGTGCTTTCCAAGTTTCCTCAAGGTGGTGAGAAAAGCATTGAGCCTAATGGTCATTTTGGTGATGGATTCTTGAGACTTCATTTTGAAGAGCTCATATTCCTACACATGTAATTGAACCTTCTTGCTTCTTACTTGAATGTTGCCGTCAAAATGATTTTCAAGAGTCTCCCAAATTTCTTTGGAGGATAGACAATGTTGGACTTTCCCTCCTTCTTCTCTAGACATGGAGACAAGCAAGATTGTCATTGCCTTCTTATTCTTATAGTTTTCCTCCTTTTGATCTTAAGTCCATTAGCTTCAATCAATAAGAATTTCCACATTATCAAGAGTGGCTTTAGGAGGTTCCCAACCATCAAGTACTACTTCCCATAACCTAATTGGATCACTATCAAGATATACCTCCATTTTAAATTTCTAATGAGGATAATCACTCCCATCAAAGAAGGGTCTCAAGGAAGAAAAGTTCACACCCTCACTACCCATGATCTAACCTTCTTGCAGTTAAGTACCAAGAAGTTTAGCTCTAATACCAATTGAATAATGGGGTGAATAGGGCAAATTAAAAATAAAAGAAAATTAAGACTTAATCAAGAATTAAATAAGAGTTTAGAGGAAAAAGCAAGACAAGAACTCAACCACATAAGATTTAAGAAGTTCAATTCACAACTAAATCTATGTCTCCACCTAACTTATCTCCAAGTTAGAATTTTTAACACCCACTTTAATTTTATTAATCTAGATTGAGTTTATAAGATTTTTGTAGCTTAACTCTAACCTTTACAATATAATGAGCTTTTGAAGGCTAAGCTCTAACCAACAATCAATCACAAGTGTTTTGAGGCTTACACTTGAACCTAAACCACTAGCATTAACTCGTCACTTCCCTTTTTCAACCCAAGAAAGAAGATGAAGAAGAGAACTAACCTAGCATGCAACCAACATTGAAATACATTTACAATTTCAAGAATTGAGAGAATTGTTCAAAGAGATTAATTGCTCAACGAACTTGTGTAGCTTCTTAAATGAAGTTCTAAGGCTTCAATATATAGTTAAAGAGTGAAAAATGGCTATTGGAAGCGATTAAATTTGCTCCTAACCTCTTTCTTCTCCATTAAATGCATTTTCAGCTTTTGTAGGAATTTAGATGCTCCGGATCGTGAGTGTAGGCTCGGGATCATGAGGGTTGAAAAATATAATCATTGTTTGTAAAAAGTAACCATTGGTGACACTCACGGTCTGGTCACGGTCGTTAGGATAGACCGTGACCATGGCAACCTCCTTTCTTTCACTTCAAGCATGAGTCGCAACTGGATCATGAGGGTAGTCCTCAGGATCGTGAGCGTAGGCTGTCCTCGCTTAAACTTATTCGTTTTGCCTTCGAACACACTTCTTTGCATTTAGTTCTTTTCCCATGCTTTATAGGACATCTGTAGGGGTCTTTGAAGACTTGAAATGTGTTTTAAATGTCCTCAATTATGTTCTAAATCTTGATCAATTTACTTTGCTTTTATTGCATATAATTGAGTACCTACGCTTATAAACACACTTAAACAATGAGCATTAGAGGTCCAAAAATGTTTGTTAAAGTCAAAATGAGGATGAATTATCATCTGATCATGCAACTGTTCAATAAATGGTAACTGGAGACTGTTTCTATTATGGTTTGTACAAGAATTAGAACTCAATGATGGCTCAAAGTTGAAAATAATAACACATATTTAAAAGGTAATTAGATTCTTTTATGTTATTTAATTTCAATTTTATGTTTATTAAATATTAAATCAAATTTACATAAATTGAATTAATTTATGTGTTGCAGGGTTTAGTTAATGTTGTGACAATATCTTACCAGTGGTTAAGTATTATTAGTGTGCAAGACATATTTTTCAAATTGGTCTAAGAGGTGGGGAGGAGGAAAAACTATGGATCTGTGCTTAGAGCCAATTTCAAAAAAAGTTTAAGGACAGTTTGTCAAAAATTAGTGAATTGAACAAAAATTATTGTAGAAGACCTTTTAGGATACCCCCCACACTTCGTGTAGAGCTTATTTCAACTCTAGATGTAAGTCTTATATGGTAGATAACAACATTACTGAATGTTTCAATTCTTAAGTGAATGATACAAGATGTAAACCCATAATTAGCATGTTAGATGACATTAGACTCTAAACTATGAACTTGATTATGGATAACAAAGTTAAACCAAAGAATTGGTTTAATAATTAGAGTCCATCATACATGGCTATGTTACAAGATAATAAGGATATTGCAAGTAGTTGTCAGGTTGTGTTTAATGGTGATGCAAGTTACAAAATTAGGGAAGGGGATGACAAGCATATTATTTTTTTATACAAATAATTGTGCACTTGCAAGTCATAAGATCTTATTGGAATCCTATGTGTGCATCCTATATGTGCTTTATATCACTCTAAAGTTGACCATGTGTCAGTGATTCTAAAATGGTACCACAAGTCCTGTTATGTAGTAACCTACAAGTACCATCTACAACCTGTCCCAGGAAAAATGTTTATGAAATGTGAAAACTATCAACCAATTAAACCTCCTCCTCTAGTAAAAATGGCTGGCAGACCAAGAACAAAGAGAATTAGAGCCTACAATGAGCCAAGATCCACTAATAAGTTGTTAAAAAAAGTCATCAAATAGGGATATGGATTATGTAAAGATCAAAGGCGCAATAGAAGATTATGCCCTAATAAAGGGAACTAGGTTCTATTTTTTAGTTTGCAGCTATTCAAAATTCTTAAATATTTGCATCACTAATACTTCAAAAGCTTTGGCAAGCCACTACATCGACACCCGCAGATACTCAACAGTCCTCAGTAGATAACACTTTAGGAGCACATGTAACTTCCTAGTAGACTTCAAGAAGAGTAGCAAGAGCAACTTCAAATGCACAACCAGCTTCATCTACAATAACTTCAAGAAGATAACCACCCAACCCAACAACAACACCAGAAGTAGCACCTAACACACCAAGAATAGCAAAAACAGTACTCAACCCACTAAGGGTAGCAGTAGCAACAGAACTGTCTAATATGAGAAGCTCAATGGGTTCAATACCACCTATTAGGGTAATATCTATAAGAATGCCAAGAACACGTGGATATAGTTGCTTTATGAATTTGAATACATGGAGAACAATATCAAATGTAAGTACAATGTTGTTGATAATAACACTTGAAAAATATTATTTTGCTTATGTGTTTGGAATTATGTTAATGGTGAGCTCTTTATGGTTAACAATCTGGGACTTTAACTAAGAGGGTTATAATAGAAGGAGATGATAGGAATGCATTTGCATTTGGTGTTAACGTTCATCTTAAAATAAGATTTCACATTCCAAATGAAAGAGAGATGAGAAACAGCAGACCTAGACATGCTACATATGGACCCTTCAAGGCAAATTAATTTTCACGGAGATGGCTTTCAGGTTACCATGGCTACATATTTTCCCTTTCTACCTCTGGGATTAAAATGGACATATTTTCCCTTCCAACCTGCCATTAGCTCAACCCAGCTAGAGACTTAAAGGCAACAGATAGTTGTTAGACAAGGCAAAAATGCATAGTCTGAAATTGAGACATGTTGTAGGTGAATTTAGAGAATTTTTTTAATTTTTTTTTATCTTTTAAATAGCTAAACTTACTGTTAAGCATTCACTTTTTGCTAGTGTCAATCAAGTTCTACATTAATTTGAACTCATAAACAATGAATCAAGTTCTTAAGGAACTTAAAACAGCTTAGCTTACAATTTGTGAATGTCATTTGACTAGAACACCTAATTTTGTTTACAAATACCCAAACTTATGGATGTCAATTGTTTGGAACATTTGATGTTATATTTTTTCAGTACTTGAATGAAAGGTCCATATTTCTTTACATTTTTTTATGTTTTAGCATTCATATTTATGATGTTTTAGCAATTATATTTCTATAATATTTCTTTACATTTCAATTTCTAATTTTAAAAAAAATGTACCTTTGCCCGCTTAACAATCATAATGCATTAAAAATGGTCTGAATTGTTTAGAATATATCTTATTACGTGTAATTTGAGTTACAATATACTTCAATTGCTTCCATCACATCATGAGATGTGTTCTAATCAATAATAACATTAGCAAACTACAATATAATAAAGAAAAGTAAAAACAACAACCAAGATATGACAATAACAACATATGTTGTTTTGAGCTTTTTCCTTATCATCACATAATCCTCTATTTTAGCCTTTTTCAAACTACTTAATTCCACCCAAAGATTATCAATTTCAACAACAACATATTGATTAGCACATTCTTCTCCAGTATTGATAGAATTCAATCATTTATTCTCAACTACCAATTTTCTATTTTCCCACTTTGATTCATTCATCAGATCCTTTACCCTTTCATCCAAAGGCTTGTCATGCCACTTAAAATACCCATAACTTTTTTCCTACAATTACAGTGATAAAAAAAAAGTTCAAAAAAATTTCCCGTAACAATTGCAATAATAATAAAATTCAAAAAGCGAATTTCACATACTTACTTCAAAGTTAGAGCATGCATAAAACCTCCTCCAAGGATTTTCGTTTATGCAATATATCCATCTAGGAGCCTTCACTTTCATATCCCTATATTTACATTTGCAGTACTTCAATGCTCCTTCATAATGAATCTCCATATTTGAACGCCTTATTGAGCTTACTATGGATGAGGATAAAGAATCCATATTAATTTTTCATGCCAATTACAATCTTCAATTTCAATTTTTCTCAACCAATTTCTTTTAGGGTTTCAAATGATTTGCATATGTAACTATTGAAGGAAAGAGTTGAAGAGTGCTAATATGTCGAGCTATCTTAAATTTTATTTAGGGTTTTAAATAAATCTAATTGTTTTTGTTGCCTATGTGGCAAATATGTTGGCTCCATTTGATGTGCAGATAACCACATTGGTGTTTGAAAGAGACTGCCCTTAAGACAAGGATCAGGAAATAAAAAAACTTGGATTTCGAGTTTAATTGGGCCAAAATTTAGTTTAGGTGCTTATGTGAGCCATGAATTAAACCTTAAGGGCAAAAATGTACCTTACCCTTATTATTATTATTATTATTATTATTATTATTATTATCATTATTATCATTATTATCATTATTAGGCTCTTGCTATGGTACAACTGTTTGTATCTATACAAATGGAATCAAGATCGTTAGATTAATTTTTATCTAATTACAATTGTTGATTATTCTTGTGTATCAATACCTATAATATATATCAATGGCTATCATTCAATAAATGTTAATCTAACGAATATAATCTCATTTTTATAGATACAAGTGTTTGTACGGAAGAAGGATTATTAGGGATTAATACATAAATAGAGTCTGAACTTTTTAGCTTTTACTATTTTAGTGTTCAAACAATATTTTTACAGTTAGGTATCTAAACCTGCAAAGAATTTTTTTAGAAAAAACCGTACTTTTGGTCCCTTAACTATTTGCATTTTTTTCATTGAGTCCCTATATTTCAATTTGGCTACATTGGGTCCCTATACTTTTATTTATTTTTTCATTGAGTCCTTATGCTTTTATTTTTCTATACATTGAATCCCTCCATCAAAATTTCAGTTCTTATATTTTAACATTATATCTAATTAAGTCCTAGTAAAATATATAATTGACTCCCTATATTTTTTAATTGTACTAAATAAATCCTCAACAGTTTCATTTTTAGCCAATTGAATCCTTATTTTTGACTTTTTGTTATCTTAATTATTAAAATATTAAAATACACATTCTTTCATTAATTTTTTCTCATATAGTTAAAATATAGGCCATTTATTTGTAATAAATTTTATTAATAAAAATATATTTATAATCTTAAAAAATATTTTTAAAATGCATATAATAGAAATCCAAATTAAATATATATGATAAATAATTTTTTTATCTATTTTGATATAAAATATTTTAATTAGTCATCAACATTTATATACTTAATCAATAAATTTGTAATTTCATTAATTTTTTCACAAAATTTGTAATTTCATTAATTTGTTCACTAAATTTGTAATTTCATTATTTTCTTATCTAATTTACCTTTAATTCATTTAATTATAATTTGAAACTTTTTAATTTGGCGAATTAAAACTTCTATATAAGTCATTTATTTATAAAAATATTAAATAATGTTATAAATATTTTCATATTTTTGCTAATTGATAGGTAATTTAATAAATAAAAACATTTGTATCTTAATTATGTGCATGAATTATTGTAGCTTTAAGGTCACATAAATTATAAAATATTTGGTTAACATTTATTAAATCTTTATATTTTAATTAATGATGATCTAAAATTTAAATTTATCATGTATTCAAAAGTTGTATCAATTACATATTTATTAGTGAAATCAAAATTTATTAATTTTCTATACAAATACTAATAACTAGCTAAAATATTTTTGAATAAAAAATATAAACATGTTTGTCATTTATATATTTTAAATTAAATTTGTATCACACATCTTTTTAAAAATCATACACATTTTTATCAATAGAAAACTATTAGAAATTGATAATCTATATTTTTAACTAGATAAAAATTAAAAGAATGTGCATTTTAGGATTTTATCAATTAACTTAAAAATTTTAAAAATAAGGATTTAATTGACTTAAAATAAAAATTGTAAGGATTTAAGTAGTATAATTTATTTTTTACTAATGGAAATTTATTAGAAATAAATTACCTATATTTTAACTCTATGAGAAAAAGAGTAATGAAAGAATATGTATTTTAAGATTTAATAATTAAGATAAAAAAATTCAAAAATAAGGATTTAATTAGCTAAAAATAAAACTATTGAGAATTTATTTAGTACAATTAAAAATATAGAGTCAATTATATATTTTACAAGGACTTAATTAGATATAATGTTAAAATATAAGAACTGAAATTTTGATAAAGGGATTCAATGTATAAAAAATAAAAGTATAAGGACTCAATGAAAAAACAAATAAAAGTATAGGGACCCAATATAGCCAAATTGAAATATAAGGACTCAATGAAAAAAATACGAATAGTTAAGAGACCAAAAGTATAGTTTTTCCCATTATTTATATTACTTTATTGATGTCATATTTATTTATTCCAACACTTTATTTATTTTTATTGCATTTTTCCTATTTTTATTGTTTTCATGCTTTTTGTAGTAAATTTGATGTTTTTAATCATAAAGTTCATATTTTTAGGGTGAAAATATCAATTTTATTACTCATTATTTTATTTCTGCAATGTTTATTTTTTTGCATATTTGTTTCTATATTTTTATTATTTTTTTGTAATTTTTATTGCATTTATGCTTTTTATGGTAAATTTGGTGTTTTTATCATAAAGTTTACATTTTTATGGTGAAAATATCATCTTTATCATTTTAATATTTTTATTTCTGCCATTTTTATTTATTTGAATATTTATTTCTGCATTTTTATAATTTTTATTGCATTTTTGTGATTTTTATTGTTTTTATGCCTTTTAGGGGCAAAGTTGTCATTTTTATCATAAAGTAGATATTTTTATGGTGAAAATTACCTCCTTGCCACTTTAATATTTTTTAATTCTGCATTTCATTATTTTTAATTATATTAATTGCATTTTTACCATTTTTGTTGCTTCCTTGATTAATTTATTATTTTTATCATAAAATTCTCATCTTTATGGTGAAAATAATATATTTATCACCCCTTTTTATTATTTCGCTTGCATTATTATTTTTTTTGTTGCACATTTATTGTCCTTATTGTTTTTATTGTTTTTCTAATAAATTTATTATTTCCATCATAAAGTTAATATTTTTATAGTGAGAATAATATATTTATCACTTTTATTATTTTATTTGCATCTTTTCCATTTAATTCCTTTATATTTACATCATCATAAAAATCTTATTTTTAAATAATAAAAATAATGACTTCACATTAAAGTACCCAAATTCCAAAATCTTTCATCATGCATACATTACCATTTTTATTTGCTTATGTGTTTAATTATTCCTTTATTTATTACTCCAATTATGAATAAATGGAACATATTGAATCGTCCTACATATGATGTGTGCTTGCATGTGTGTGAAAGCTAACTTTTGCTTTGCAGGATTATTAGAATAAGTTTATTTTGTTTCCTTTTTTTCCTATTTTAATGTAATTAATAGAATAGGCACTTTTCAAGGCAATGTAATCCTTAATCCCAATTCCCTTTTTTATTATTTTGGATGTCTAGAATAATCTTTTTCTCGAGTCGTCATCCTTAATCCATTTCCTCTTTTTTTTTTTTTTTGCTTACTTGCTTATTTATTTTGATTATTCCTTGCATGCTTATATGCTATATGCTTACTTGCTTACATGTTTATTTGCTTAATTGATTGCTTATCTATCATGTGGTGAATGCTTGTCTATTCAACTATCCCGCGCTTCATTTACATTGTCCAATGATTGTATGTGGTAAAATGCATCATAAAACTGAAACTAGGGTGAAGTAGTGAATAAATGAGGAATATGTATAATAAAAAATGGAATAAGTAACTCCTACCCCCTGAACCCGGATTCTCTAGTTATGGAAGTGAGTTCTTCACTTCTTCCCGATTCAAGTTGGGTGGCGACTTTAATCTACAAGGCCTAATCAGGTAGACCCTCCCACAAATAATAACAAATAAAATCTAGTAGATAGTTGCCATTAGCATGTGTGCCCCGATGCTATAAGCTCACAGATCCTCGTGATCTCCCCTGATCATAGTTTTTTGTGACTCCACTGGGGATTTCTGATTCGAGGGGTATGAATGAAAGACTATTTTTTATTATGCATAACTTTTTTAGAAATACAATTTCTTATTATGCATAACTTGTTTACTTACCTTCACAACAATATAACTACATATCATCACACTCACCACATGCACTTTAGTCCTTAAACCCTTGATAATACAAAATGACATTGCCACCATGATTCCACTCGAGTCACGAGGTGACAAAGATAGGTATTATCAGCTTTAGCCTTTACTTGATAAAGAAAAGTTGTAGGGCTTAAAGTGACGCAGCCTGGCTCCCAAGTCCAAAATGGGGTACAAT
>CATIWM010223166.1:0-10088 GCA_949671775.1 Mallotus repandus
GCTTGAATTCTTGAATTCTTGTTGAATGCATAAACCACTTATCAAGGAATTGATCTATCCTTGTGGCGTGTTAAGGGTTAGGGTTTAAAGAACTTAGTTTTCTTTAGGTTCTAATCTTGATCAACCTTTTTACAATCTGATTTAAGCGATTCTTGGGTTTCTGAAATTCAATTTGTTCTCGGGTTTCTAAGATAGTAATTCACGGGTTCATAATCATTAGGGTTCGTGGTTCTATTCCTTGGAGGTTCTTAACTGGTTACATAAGTGCTCAACCATTCAACTATTGTGAATTTATTGAATTCTTTAAAAGTTCTTGTAATACATCAAATCTCTTCATTAATAAAGAGTTAGGTAGTGAGATAGAGTTAGGTTTTTACTTTTACTCCTTAGGTTTAGAAAGGGAAAGTGAGGAAGGCTCAATAGCAGATTAGCAAAAATCGGCCTTTGAACACATGGGTTCAATTCCCGTAAGGGATAGGTACTCATTCTCAGTCGCTTTCTATTAGTGTTCATTGTTGAGTCCCGCTATCTGGCTAAAAAAGGTGGTTTAGAAGCTTCCTCTCTTCCAACAAGCAGGATGAGATCACCACTTCTCTCAGTAATAGACTTTCTAGAATTCTTTCTTGGCCTTAGATGTCTTTTCATAGATTTTCTAATTTTTAACAGACTCCATCAATGCTTTATATTTATAGATAGGCATTTTTATTGAGAATGTTTAGGGGCCCACTCACCTTACCTTAAAAAAAGTAATCAAAAGAGCTCTCACAAATAGAATTTGAGTACCATGGAGAAAAGCTAGATGGATAAACAAGACAGGGATAGCCCGCTCAGCAATGCTACCTTGGGGAGGAGACAAAAAACTTTAATAAAACATTTAAACTCATATTAATAAGCTCTTCCAATATATGAACAAGATTACTATAGAAGAGTTGGTGAATATTGTTTTGACTAATTGCTCTAAGATGACTAGCATGAATGAGCCAACTTCAATACCACCTAGACTCTTAATCATAGACAGACTAGGTATTATAGTGGATTAGTTTAAATCTTAGCTAGCCACTAAAACACTTGAATTTTGGTCATAGTTTGAGTTTAACTAAGAAAAACTCACTTGTATAAAGGTTCGAGTTGAACCTTAAAATCTCTTATGTGCTTCATCTAAGTAATAGATTGGAGTCGGAGATTTGAAAATCCTAACTTGAAATAAGTTAGGTGGGAGATATAGGATTGGTTAGAATTCTAACTCCTTAAAATTTAATGTTTCTTATGCTTAATCTCTGTTTGCTTTTCATTCACAATCTTAGTTTCCTCCTAATTCATTTTCAAATTCCTAATTTTCTTTTAATCATTACAAAATTCCTATTCATCCCTATATAGGGCTTTTCAATTCGTATAAGATTTTGTCTTCTTAGTACTTAATTGCATGGAGCAAAGATCATGGGGAGTGAATAAATTTCTAATCTTTTGGGCAATTTTTTTACGGCAGTGATTACCCACATTGGAAGTAAAAAACGAAGCTCTATTTAGATAGTGACACTTATGAAACTATAGGATGTGATCTTTAATGGTTGGAGCCCTCCTATAGAGACCAAAGACAATGTGCAAGTTAAATTGGCAAGAAGTCAATGGTTTCAATAACAAAAGAGGAAATTACAAGAACAAGAAGGCCATGACTATCTTACTTGCCTTTATATCTAAAGATGAAGGATGCAAGCTTAACATTGTACATATGCAAAGGAGATATAAAAGATTTTAGAGAAACACTATGAGGGCAATGTGTAAGTTAAAAGCAAAAAATTTTAACTTCATATCTATGAGCATGAACTATTCAAGGTGAAGCCTCAAGAGTCCATTACCAAAATGAAAAATTACATTAATGCTCTTCTCACCACCCTAAAGAAGCTTGTAAAGCATTACTTAAAAGGGGAGGTAAATGTAGATTCTTAGAGTCCCACCTAAGAAGGATTGAGAATTAAGAATCAGTTCAGCTAAGGAGGCACATGATCTATTCAAACTCTTCATCGATATTCTTATAAGCAAGCTCCTAACCATGAGCTTACCTTGAGACAAAGGGATTATGAGAAGGAAGTGAAAGAATAGAAGAAAAAAAGGTAGCTCTCAAGGCTACTCAAAAAGATAGTAAAGATAAAAGCCTTAGGAAAAATTACAAATCTGGTGTCCTAACTTTTCAAATTTTTCTATTTTGGTGGTTGTACTATATTTTTTTTTTGCAATTGAGTGGTTGAACTCATTATTTGTGTCCTATTTGGTGCTTCTAATCGATCAAGGGCTGCTTGAGATTATATGGGGCCCGCATTCATGATATTATGGATGCCACATTGTTAAGTGAAATTTGGCTTTACTTAAATAACCTTAAAAAAAAAGCAAAATGACAAAACAAACATCATTTATTATAGAAGCAATTGATGTTTCGTTTTTGTACAAACTTAAATTAATGAATCAAAACTGCTGTAAATTAGGTTTCATAGCTCAGTAATAATAACGGGATGATGCATTGTGAAGGAAGAACGATTATCAGTTGAAGAAATTGAAGTTCTTGTACAAATGAAACTCATAAAATGAAGAAATTAGCCATTGAAAAAAAATGAAGAGGTATATTCTTATTTATTTTAAACATTTTGTTCTTTGGTTGATTTGGTTTGTGAGTATTGCATGTTACCAAGTTGTGGGGTTTTGTATGCTAATGTTTAGAACTCAGTTATTTGAACTCATTTCATTGAACTCAATAATTTGTGTCAAACTTATAAATCACCATTCTCATTGTATTATTTTTTTCTTATTTAGCAGCAATAAGGGTCATATGGTTGTTATCTATTATGGTGGTGTTTTTGTTAGTAACAGTGGTAGTTTTATGGAGAAAGAATATGTAGGAGGTGAAAAGTTGCATTTTAAAGTAAATGTACATAAAATAAAGAGTTTTGATGCTATGTTGGATGGGATGAAAAGCATTTTAAAGGATAAGATGGGCAATAGGGAGGTTGTTAAGGTGCATTTTGGGAAACCTAATATTTCCTTAGCACATGGGTTGATGCTTCTGTATGAGGGGTCATTATATTGCTTTTTAGATATATTAAAAAAGAAACACATAGTGGAGCTGTATATGGAACATCGCTTATCTGGGGTTGATAAAAATGTTGAAGGAGAGGGTAATATATGTGATTTAACTCATGGAGAAAGGGTTGGTGGCAGTTGTGAGAAAATAGTAGGTAGAGGTAAAAATGTTAGCTGTAATGAGCAAGTAAAAAAGGGGTGAAGTTAATGAGCCATTAAATCTTATTGCAGTAAATGAGACTTATGGAGAATTGAATGAGCAAGAAGCAATACATGATGGATGTCAAATTGAAGAAAGGATTGAAGGATGTGAAGCAAATAAAGGCTGTGAAGCTAATAAAGGTTGTGAAGGTGCAGCTACTGAAGGCTGTGAAGGTGAAACTCTAATATTACACAACCTTAATTAGCTGATGAGGTTAATGCAATAATTGGCTCTGTTCCTAATGTGAATATTGAAGACTATTTAGGTGGTGATGTACTTAGTCAGATTAGAGATGAGGTTATGAGAGGGGAGGATGACATTCCAGGTAGAAATGACAAGCAGCATAGTTAAGAAGATACAACAGAAGGTGAGCCTAACACTGAGGTAGCATATGATGATGCAGAAGATCTAGATAATATTAATGAAGATCCAGATCTATTAGTGGATTGTGAGCTCTTGTCTGACAAAGATGATGATGAGTTACAAAATGCTAGACATCTATTAAGAAAAGCTAGTAAAAAGGGAAGAAGAAATGGTGTAGATCCATAAGAAAGTGGAAGTCAAACAAGAGTTCGATATATTTCAGAAGAGCAACATCATAGTGAAGAAGCTGCAAATGCAGCTGCTGATTGTGTGAGAAGAAATTTTGTTAACTGGGGCACTGAAGCTCTAAATGGTGGTTTATATTCTGAGGAAGAGTTCAATTCAGATGGGGAGTGGAGTTGTCTGAGCTCAGAAGAGGAAGATGGTGACCATGCTTAGAGGATTAAAAGCAGATTTCCTGCTTATAATCCAAATGTAGAAAAAATCAGCTTATCATTAGGCATGACATTTAGAGGTGCAAAGGAGTTTAAAGAGGTAATGACAAAGTACTCTATTCAAGAAAGGCGAGCTATAAAGTTTGTTAGAAATACTGATTATGAAACAAGAGTTATATGTGCCAAGAAAACTTGTCCATGGGTGATTTTTGCTTCCTATGATGGTGGGTCTCATCATTTTATGATTAAGCCTTTTTTTGAAGAACACAATTGCCCTGTGACAAATAAAAATAAGAGGGTCATAACTAGATTGCTTGTTGCAAACCACTTACGTAAGTATAAGTGCATTCATGCAATTAGATTAGTTGATTTAAAGGATTTAGTGAAAGAGGATCTTAAGGTTGATATGACATTAACTCAGTTGTGAAGGGCTAAATTATTGACAATGGCAAAGCTACGAGGTGACTTAGTGGAAGAGTATGGTAGATTGTAGGATTATTTGGGTGAAATTCAAAGGTCTAACCCTGGCAGCACTACTGAAATGAAGGTATACAGACCTATTCCAAACCAATTACCTATATTTGATAGATTGTACATCAGTTTTAACTGCCTAAAGAAAGGACTTTTAGGAGGTTGTAGAAGAATCCTCGGGCTTGATGGTTGTTGTCTTAATGGCATAATAAAGGGAGAAGTCCTTGCTGCTGTTGGTAGGGATGCTAATAATCAGATGTTCCCTGTGGCTTGGGCGGTTGTTAGTGTTGAAAACAGATCAAATTGGAATTAGTTTATTGAGTTGTTGGCTAAAGACTTTGACTTAAAGGATGGTAAAGGCTGGATTATCATAATATACCAGCAGAAGGTAGCTAACTAACTTTGCTTATTTTATATTAGATTTAATGATTTGAATTTCTTAATTATTTGTAATATTTTCTTTTCAGGGTCTGCTAGATGTAATTGCCAATATGCATCCTGAGGTGGAACATCGTTGTTGTTGTAGGCAATTATATGCCATTTGGAGGAAGAAACATAGAAATAAAGACCTTAGAAAGCAATTTTGGGCATGTGCAAAGTCATCTAACATGCTTGACTTCGAGGAAAATATGGAAGAGATGAAGAATTTGGCTCCTAGAGGCTTTGATGACATACTGAACACCCATCCACGTCTCTAGTGTTGAGCTTATTTCAAAACAGATGTCAAATGCGACATTGTCGATAATAATCTAATTGAAGCATTTAATGGGAAAATTGTTGAGTTCAGAGATAAGCATATTAACACAATGTTAGAAGGCATTAGAAAGATGGTGATGAATAGGCTGCATGAGAATAGATCGAAGGTTGATAAGTGGATTTATGATTTTAGTCCAAGAGTTAGGAAGAAGTTATATGATAATTGCATATAGAGCATCAACTGTAACATGCTTTGGAATAGAGATTATGGTTTTGAAGTTGGTTACACAGGAGACACGTATGTTGTTGACTTGAAGAATGGTACATGCCCTTGTAGAGGTTGGATGCTAACATGTATACCTTATCCTCACTTAATCTGTGCCATACACCACATAGAAAAAAAATCTAGAAGACTTTGTGCATGATGTTTATAGGAAAGCTGCATATAAAAAGATTTATGCTTACATGATGGAGGGTATGAATAGCAAAAAAATTTGGGGTAAAAGAGAGATAGATCCACCTGAACCACCCACAGAGAGAAGGATGCCTGGTAGGCCTCTAAAGAACAGAAAGAAAGAAGAAGGAGAAGTTGGCTGCAAAGGTGTCAAACTTTCAAGAAAAGGCAGAAAAATGACGTGCCAAGTATGTTACCAACGGGGGCACAATAAACAGACCTGCCCCCAAGGAAAAAACTCATCAACCAACATATCAACGAACACCATAAAAGACACTGAACAGGAAGCATCTGTTGGAGTATGTCCATCAAGACCCAATAAATTACAAGTAAGCAATTTAAATTGTTCCATTGACTTATTTATAACAGATGTGACTCAATCATTGACATTGGTTTATTTTTTAATTTTAGTCAATTGGTGGTAAAGGCAAAGCCAAGGTGACAGATGTAAATGTAGATAAAGCAAGCAATATATTTTAGAAGGTGATTTGGAATTTATATGTTGTGGTTGCTAATTTTAAACATAATTTTTTTTATAATTGTTGTTGAGTTTATAATTGCTTGTTAAATTTATATGTTGTTAGTGAGTAGTGAAATTTATATGATGTGTTGTTATTGTATATATTTCAGAAGTTCATTTGGTTTCCTGCTTACATATATGTATTATTTGTTCAATGCAGCAAATTTCTGAACTTGATGGAATGACTCAGAAATTTTTGGTCAAGCAAATCAGTTTAACAGGACTAAAGATTTTGAAATACCTTATATGAGGAAAAAGAGTCCAACCTATGCTACTGTAACACAGCCAAGGGGCTTAATGAAATGGGAGAATGCAATGCCACCAATTGGATTTGCAACACAACCTCCAATTGGTTATGGAGTGTACACAGACTTAGTCACATCATCAAGTATATTGAATGTAGGTTATAAAGCTATTTAATAATTAATTTTTTTGAAGTTTGGTTTATTATATAGGTTTAATTTGTTGACTGATAAACAAATTTTGTAGCCTCAGACAAAGAGTCAAACACTTATTCGACAATGTGGGAAGCTACAGTTAGGAAATGATGATGAAGCAAGCTTTATGACTAAAAAACAAGTGGGTTTTAAGAAGGGGGACAAACATTATATTACCTCAAATCAGATTCAGGTTTGCTTTTTTAATATTCCTTCTTATTATATTTGCTATTTTGCATAAATAACTTATGCAACATTCCATTGTTTATGTAGTCTCAAGCAAGTGCTAAATCAGCTAAAGGAAAAAGAAAGGCTACTGAGGAGGGTGAAAAAACAAGTAATGATTGTTCCAAGACTGACAGTGGAAAGAAGACAAAGAAGAATTAATGTTTCAAGTGTTTTAGTTAGATATATGGTTTTTTTTGGACAGTAACTTATGTAATTTACAAATTTGGTAGTTTTTTTTGCTTCACTTCCAAGACAGGTTGATGGTTTGAATTAAGGATATATTTGTAAATGGTTGAAGTAGCCTATGTTTACTTCTTTTGTAATATATGGCATGATATTGACAATGCATATGTTTGAACATTGAAGTTATTAAATGGAAGTTTAACTGAATTCAGGCAACTTGTAGTTTGCTCTAAGTCCTTGAATGAATGCAACTATTGAATCAAATTACTTGCTACATTTTACTTATAAGACACATCATATGGTTTGCTATATCACAATTCTGCACATTATATTTAGGTTGTAAATGGCGAACATTCTTTCACCAACAGGGGCACAATTGCTGCACAATGTTGCTTCAAACGTTCAAGTAACATCACATTTGTATACATTCAGTAGTACATTAGACATCAATTATTGCAAAATAAAAAGCTAATTCCAACCATTGAATATTGTTTCAAACCTTCAATTAACATCGAGTTGTTGCATTCTGTAAAGTCAAAAATAAAAGAGTTTGTTGCTTCAACCTAAACAAACTCAAAATCAACAACTTAAGCCAACTTACCTAACAACTTCTATTTCTAAAAAGTTACACTACCTGCGACAGACTACATCAACTTAAATAAACCCTAAAAATCTCTAATAGATTTTGCTTTTCACAATGATGCATGTGACAATACCTAACATAATCAGAGCCACCCACAGTTGCAATTCGCTTCGTTTGCTCCTCTCTAGCTTTATTTCCAATTTCCCTTTGCTCCTCAAAAACCACATATGATTCTTCTTGACCTTTCACAAAGTTGGTCCTCAATCCATTCGAAGGTCCTGTTGTAGCTCGAATCCTCACAAGACCAAAAGCGCCCCCCTAGATTAGCTCGTGTCAAGGACATCCTAATCACACGACGCTCACCACATGGGCATCTGCTTTCTTCCATTCTCTTCTCCTTCAAAATGTAGATCTTTATGTTCTTCCTCGTGTTCTCGATCTCCCTTTCTTTCTTCTTTTCTGTTTTTGATTTCCTTTCATTTTTTTATACAGGTTGAGCTTCAATTTAATAAAGGAAGATGAAGGGCATAAGAGACAACCACCTTCCTCTTTTTAGACATCTGTCCAGGTGGCATACATGTTGTCATGAATGCGGGCCCCATATGATCTCAGGCAGCCCCTGATCGATCAGAAGCACTAAAATAGGCAAAAAATAATGAGTTCAACCACTAAATTGCAAAAAAAATAAAATAATAAATAGTACAACCACCAAAATGGAAAATTTTGAAAAGTTGGGACACCAAATTTGTAATTTTTCCAAAGCATTAAAGATGTATGTGAAGAGGATGAGGAACTTGCCATACATACAATAGGATTTAAGAAGTACCTAAAGAAGAGAAACATGGCAATAAAAGACAACAAGAAGGGTGAAAATAAGAATACAAAAGAGGTCACTTACTATGGGTGTAAGAAACCCAGATACATAAGAAGTGAATGTCCAAAGCAAAAGCACAAGAGCAAGGGAGCTAAGGAGAAAAAGAAAGCATTTAAAACTACTTGTAATGATTCCTTCAATTCGGAAAAGGAAGAGAATGAATAAGAAGTAGCCAACCTTTGTTTCATGACTCTAGAAGATAACGAGGTACTTTCCACTTCTAATTCTTCTTGTTGTGATGATGATGATGAGCTCTATTTTGAGCAAACTTGTTTTAAAATGCAAAAATTTGATTTCAAAGAAAAAAATTTATAAACTAGTTTCTTCAAAATTGTCAAAAGAATTTTACGATTTGAAAGAAAAGTTTTCTAAAATGTACTCTTATAATGAACGACTTTCTAGTGATTTGAAAGCTTCTATCTCATTGAAAAATGGATTTAATAAAACTAAAGAGTAAAATATAAAATATAAAAAATTAAATGTTTAAATACTAAAATTCCTTTTTACTCCTTCTTTCTACTCCTTTTTATATAAACACTTTACGACTTATTTGGTTTAATTGTTTCTATTAGCTTATAATTGTTACTTGATAGCTATTTTGTAATAGTGTTTGGTAAAATGCATGTAAACTGTTTTGGTTAGTATATAAAATGACTATTCTATATATAATTTATTTATTTTATACAAACAAATAGAAAGAATAATATTAAATTTTACTACTACAACAAAATAATAATAATACTAATAATAATAATAATAATAATATAGTATTAAATTCATAAATTTTAATAAGTGCAAAATATTATTGTTTAATTTTTGAGATTTATTTTTTGAACAATATAAGAAATATATATATATTCGACTTTTTATTAGTATCATATCAATATTTTTTTATTTAATTTTAACTAAATACCTATATTTTTTTTTGGACTTTGGGGGGAGCGGGGTTGGGGGTATCGAACCTCCCCCTTTACATGGGTGCCCATCCCCATGCCAAGGTGGGAAACCACCTGGCCTAGGCAGGATGCGCAACTAAATACCTATTTGTACTATAATTAATGTGATGAAAATAATTTAATTAAAATTTAAAAATTGAAAGAAAATTACAAAATACCATAAAATTTTCAATTTTTTTCACTAGGCAAAAAAAATTAAGAAAAATATTAAAAAGAGGCAATATTCTAGGGTCTACCACAGTAGCATAGTCCATCAAGTGACAAATGTTCCGTTGCACATCAAGATCTAAGGTAACGAGTCATTATACTTGCACTCATAAAATGTCCTAGTAGAATCTCAGACGCAACAGCAACAACAAGAACAGTCAAAGAAGCAGACCAGTAGCAGATTTTCCCTCAGCATTTGGCCACCGATCCCAACACCTGTGAACATCTAAACTTTAGTAAAATCCATTGAAGTTATAAGGTTAATTTTGTAAAAATAAAAAAAATTGGAGTCAGCTGACTAGAAAAAGCTACAATTTGGAGTTGATTAAATCATTAGTTGATTGGGGGTCAATTAGCTATTAACTGCTGATATAAAAAAAAATACCAAATACTTTTTACTCAACTTTTTGGAATCAAACCTATATCAACTGATCCAATTAGCTAAAC
>CATIWM010223193.1:0-34395 GCA_949671775.1 Mallotus repandus
TTATTTAAATAATAATAATAATAATATCAAAATTCCTGTTTAATACTTTGTTTATGATTATGAGTTCAAAAATTTTTTTATTCACATGTGAAGCACGTGACTGTTTACTAGTATATATATATATATATACACGTGCAATTAAGTTTAATTTTTTTTTTGAATAGCAAACAAATTAATTTTAATTCATTATTGGATGTTTGTTTATTCATTATTTATATAAGTAATATTTTATCTCAACCAATCAAATTACTTTAAAAAGTCCAAATTTTTAAAAAATGCATATAGTATATAATGTTAATTATTGAAATCACAAATAAATTAATTTTTCATTTTAACTCTAATAAAAATTAAATTAATTAGATTATAATTCTATTTTAAATAGAATTATGGTTCCTACTTTAGTTAAGTTAAATTCTATTTATCTCTAACAAAATTTAAATGAATTAAAAATTTAGATGTAATTTTGTTTAAAATATCTTTTTTATTTTTTTATTTTTTTTGAAAGGAATCTAAACTTCATTAAGAAAATCAGCAACAAGTATATCAACTAAAAAATCTGAAGGGTTAAATGCCACTCCATACAGTCTAGCATGGAAAGGGCAGCTCTAGCAACAGTATGAGTTGCCATGTTCGCATGCCGCCTGAAAAATCTAAACACAGATTTGCAAAAGCAGAAGCTAAATTATTTAAAATTATTTAATTCAAAATTAAAGTTTATTTATAAAAAATATGTCCAACAGTAATAAAAGATCATGTGTGAAATACATGGATATATATATATATATATCTTAAATTATCTATTATTATAAGAATTATTTGATTAAGATTTACCAAACAAACTGACTCTAAGTAAGTTGTGCTTACTTTTAATTTATTACCACTTTTTTAAACTTTTTTTTAATCATGAATGATGAATTGAACAAATGATTTTATATTACGCTCTGTTGAATTATGTTACCGGCAGGAGTTGAATAAATAATAAAATTGATTTTTTTTATTTAAAAAATTAAATATAAATTTTGTAGTTGATATATGAACAATTAAATTTTTTTTATGTGTAAACCATTATATTTTAGTTTCCCACTGCGAACTGAGGGTAACTTTTTTAGTATAATAAAAAATTAAATCTTTAAAAGAATGTATCATTTTCATTGTACCTTTTATAGATTAAGAGTATAAACTGAGAATGATCATTGTGAATACACTTCATTTTATGAGGATGAATAATACAAATTGAAATGTAGAATGTGAGTATTTATAAAGATATGTGAGAAAAAATACAAAAAATAAAAAAAATAAAAAAATATAAAATGATTAATAATTTGTAATACGAAGAATAACATAAAATATAAACACATTAGAAATTTTAAACATGCCATATGATATTTGAATTAGAATAAATTTAAAATTTATATAGCTAAAAATATGAAAATTTTTTGATTGTTTATAAAAAAAAACTTATAACTTTTCATATCATTAATTTACTTTTATAAAAAAATAAAAAAAAATTATAGTTGGAAACAAAAAATATTATGTGGCTATCATATAAATATATATGTTATATAGATATTTTATATGAATAAAATATAATTAATTAGTAAAATAAATTAGTGGTTTAGATAAAAAAATGTAAAAAAAATTAATTATTTATTAAAATAAAAGTTCATAATTTATAATTTTTCATAACATCTAATTTAATTTTTATAAATAATCAAATAAAAAGAAAAAGAAAAATTAGAGTTTCTACAATTTAAACATGTGGAAGATAAAAAAAGATTAATAGGAAAAAATTAATTTTAATAAAAAACAATATTTTTAGTTTTTAATTGTGAAAAATATTAATTAAAAACAAAAACAATTAAAAAACAGAGAAAAAATTAAAAAATTATTTTAACTAAAATAAAAAGTGTGTTAAATGTATGCTTAAAATATAGAGTCATATATCAATACATGATGAAAACCTTCTTTATATTTTGAATAACAAATTATATTATAGACCTCTATTTATATTGCAATATGGACCAGAATCGATCACACATCTGTGAAGAAAAAAAAAAAAGCGCCTTTTTTATCACTGGAAAATAGAGTCGCAAATATTGCTGCGGATAATTAACCTATTCCGAATTGGAGTTCTTCTTCCAATGGAAATGGTTACTTGAAGAATACTTCTGATATGACCATTTACGGGAAGTATAGAAATCAAATATTTGCATTTAACTCTTCATTTTCTCTTGTTTGTTCAGTTTTGTTGGATTTTTTTTAGAGACTGAGGAGCTGAGGCCACGATGGTGGATGAGGAGGCAGCTTGGGCGGATGTTTTGGAAGAGGAAAGTCGAGAAGCAGCTTGAGCAGCTGCTGCAAAAGTAGTCATGGCTCTTACAGAGTTGAAACGCAGAATTCACAATATTCTTTAATTTCCTTGAGTGATTTGGTTTTGTGTACTGTTGTATATAAAACATGGGTTTTAATATATACATATAAATATTTTATTAACTCTGCTATATAAAACATGGAATTTTTATTTTCACAAAACACGGGTTATATATATATATAATAAAAATATAAATAAAAATTAATATTAAATAATATAAATTCATTACTTAATTAGTTTATGTTCATTTAGATAAAACATGTAAGTTCATTATTTAAATAATGCGATTTCACTATGAATGCGCTGTAAATTTATTAGTATTTATCTACATGTTCATTAGTAATTGCTTACAAATTTATTATTATTTGCCTACATATCAGTTTAATAATAAGATTTATTACTTAACAATATTATTAATTAATATTATTAATTTAATATATTAATATTTTTTTTGAAACAATTTCATATATTAATATTAAGTTAAAATTAATATTAATATTATAAAAATTAATTGGTTATTCTGTCAAATAATATAAGAGTGTGTTTGGATGCAAACATTTGATTTGAAATCTTATATTTTAAATATTGAAATTTTAAATACAAAGATTTTTAAATGACATGTAGTTATATGTTATTTCAAATTCTCATTAAATGAGCTATTAAATTCATTGTAGATTTATTTCAAATCCTCAAACTATATAAATCCATGTAGTTTCCAAATAAGAGATTTCATTAAAATCCAAATCCATACTCAAATCCTTTGCATCCAAACATAGTATAAGTTCATTGATTAAATTATGAAAGTTCATTAGTTATTAATTATATATTTATCACTTTTAATATTTTAGTTCATTATTCTATATAAATTCATCAATAAAAAATTATAAATTTATTAAACATAACATATATTTTCATTAATTATACATTTCATACTCATAAAATAAAAAATGAAATGAAATATATATAGACACACACACACGTGGGAAGGTGCCATAACTTTGTATCCCAAACTAAAACAAAAATCATATAATACATTCTTGATGCAAAGATGAAGTTTAAAATTTCTCTCCTATATTTGATTTCAACTGTATTTTGTTTATTCTGTTAAATTTATTTTTAATATTTTAGTGAATAAAATATTTAATTACTTAATTTTATAAGATTTAATAATTTAATTTTTTAATTTTCTAGAATTCAAAATTTTAGTTTGGATTAAATTTCAACATTTATTAATCCCTTCATTTTACCATATTATACTATATTTTTGACGGAATATCATATAAACATTTAAAATTTATATTTTTCCTTCTTCCATTTTGTATAACTATACTATTTATCCCATTCCATTAAATGTTTTGTAAAAATTACCATTAACTAAAATGAAATGACAAAGTAAATACTATTTGCCCCTCTATTTGACTATATTATACTATTTGGCTCCTAATATATATAAATTATATTTCTATTATTAAATCAATTTGTTTATTAAACTGATAACTATATCATTTAAATAAAAATATAAAGCATCTAATTTTAATTTTAATATAATCAACATTTTAATTAGATACCATTAATTACTGCCAATCTTGAAATATTTCTTCGTAAATATTAACTTAAAATATTTATGTTATGTAAAAAATTTAATCAACCAAATTCCCTTTTTGATTTTAAAATCTAATTTTTATATAAATTGTTGTTTTTAAATTGTTGGGTATATTAATTAAATAATTTAAAATTATTATATTTGTTTCATAAATATAATTTATATGCCCAATAATTTAAACTAACAATAAATTTTAAAGTTAAAGAGAATTTTTTTGGTTAATTTTTTACATAACATAAATATTTTAATTTTATAGTTAAATAAAGATATTCTATAATTAAGAGTAGTTAATTGTTATTAAATTAAAATTTTGATTCAAAGTTAAAAATTAGATTCTTACATTTTTAATAAAAAAATTGCTTTAGTAATAATTTATATTTATAAATATTATGAGACAAATAGTATTTACTTGGTAACTTTATGTTAGTTAACTGCAAATTTGATAAAAAATGTGATAAAAAGGTAAATAATATAATTATGTAAAATAAAAGAGGGAAATACTGTCAAATGTTAAATATCAAGGAGCAAGTAGTATAATATGGTAAAGTAGAGGGATTCATAGTAATTTACCCTTAAAAGCTCCATTAGACTTTCTCTTGCTGTGAGTCTGTGACTCGTGAACGTCTTTCTCTTGTTCCGCCTCGTCAATGTAAATTGTTATGCAGCTTCGGATGAGATTACAATATGCTAAGACGATCATAGCACTCGGAAGTAAAGGGCAAAGCCGTCAAGCCGTTGCTCTACTATTCTACCAGCTTCAGAAGACATGGCCCCAATTCATCGAGCTCACTCTAGCCCCAATCCTGAGAGCTTGTAGCAATATTTATGCCTTAAAGGAAGGAAAACAAGTTCACTGCTTGATAGTGAAACATGGGTTCAGTAGAGATATGATCACAATGACTTCACTTCTTAACTTGTATTCCAAATGTAACAGTATCACTGATGCTCATAATGTTTTTGTTGAAATGCCTGAAAGAGATGTTGTGGCAGCCAACAGCTTGGTTTATGGGCTGTGCCGGTGTCATTTGGCATCAAAGGCAATGGAAATGTTTAACAGCATGGATGAACGCGATGAAGGATCTTGGAATTCGTTAATTTCGGGGCTCGCACAGAATTCAGAGGGAAATACAGCGTTGGCTTTCTTTGAGAGAATGAGGTCAGAGGGAGCAAAAGTTGATGTTATTACCATGGTTAGTGTTCTTTCTATATGTGCTGATCTTGCAGCATTAGTTACTGGTAGAAAGATTCATGGGTTAGTAACTAAATACGGGTTTGAGATTTATTTACCTGTTGGAAATGCAATTGTTGACATGTATGCTAAATGTGGGAGCATGGAGAATGCATGTTTCTGTTTCAAGCATATGGCTATTAAGAATGTGGTCACTTGGACCTCTTTGATTGGCGGTTATGGAAAACATGGACAGGGAATTGAAGCTCTTAACGCATTAGATGCAATGGAGAAGGATGGTATCGTGCCCAACAAGATCACATTCTTAGGTGCCTTGTATGCATGTAGTCATGCAGGATTAGTGCAAGAAGGATGGAGGATTTTTGGCACAATGGTGCATAAGTACTCCATAACACCTACTATGGAGCATTATACATGCATGGTGGATCTACTTGCTAGAGCTGGCTGCCTCAGGGATGCCTATAATTTCATTGAAAATATGCCAATAAAACCCGATGCCAGGCTTTTGACTGCATTTCTTAGCTCTTGCTGCTCGTTCATGAATGTAGAGCTAGGAAAGAGTGTTGGCGATAGGTTGCTTGAATCAGAGCCTCAAGAAGCAGGAGCGTACATGTTGCTATCTAACTTCTATGGGCTTATAGGGGACTTAGAAGGTGTAGCAAAAGTGAGGAGATCAATGCAAAAGCGAGGAATAAAGAAAGAGAAGGCACACACATGGATTGAAATTGATAAGAAGGTCCATATTTTCGAATCAGGAGATAGATCCCATCCTCTTAGCCAGAAAATCTATAGTTGCCTGCATAATGTTGTTGGAAAGATAAAGAAGATTGGGTATGTGCCTAACACCAGCATGGTCATGCAAAATGTAGATGATCGCACAAAGGAAGAGATAGTTTTCAGTCATAGCGAGAAACTGGCCATTGGGCTTGCGTTAATCAGTACACCTCCAGGGACACGAATTATGATTGTTAAGAACCTGAGAGTGTGTATAGACTGTCATATAGCCACAGCATTGATTTCGAAAATTGAAGGTAGGGAGATTGTTGCAAGAGATTCCAGCCGATTTCACCATTTCAAAGATGGATATTGCTCTTGCAGAAATCGGTGGTGACATGTAAATGAAGGACCATTTATATATAGTCCAATATTCAATTCAAGTCTATCCGAAATGAATGACTTAAAGCAAAAAGGAAGTACCAGACAGTGCTTATTAGATTCTTTTTAAGAAAAAATAAGTTTAAAAAAAGGCTTAATTATAAAAAAAAAGGAAAAAAAGCTCTTACACAACTTTTCAAATCTAGCAAATTATTTTAATTTTTCAATTTTAATAATAAAATCATATATTTGTTTTCAATTTTTTCATATAGCGAAATTAATTTTCAAATTTACACTGATTTATAACTAAGTTGGCATCATAATTGATTTTTTAATTATTAAAACTAAAAATTAATGCGTTACTGGTTCAACAAATTGATTTTAATTTAGTTGTCTTTTTTTAATTGAAACAATAAGTTTCTAAAGCTTTTTGAAGAGTTGGTCAATTAATTTTCATTTTCTTCAATTATTATGATCAACTTCAAAGTTAAATCACAGACAAAAAATACTATAAATTTGAAGCTAATTTAGCATAAACTAAATTTGAAAAAAAAAATGAAATAGCTCTAGAGGGTGAATGGGGATTTTGGCTAATTTGTAGTAATTTTGAGAATTAAAACAAGATTATGAGGGAAATTAATAAGGGAATCAAGGAATAGAAGGGATAGAAAAGAAGAAATGAACACAATAATTTATAGAGGCTCTAATTATAATCAATCATATTCCTCTATCTAATTCATATTCAAGTTAGGATTTTTAAACTCTTAATCTATTGATTAAGATTGTTACAAAGTGTTTTTAATGGCTTCCACCAAACCTTACAATTCAAACAAAAGTTTTGCTATAGACGCAGTCTTAATCCTACCAATCAAAGTGTTTTAGCAAGGCTAACATGTAAATCTCAAAAATCAAAACTGTCACTATCCACTTTTTAACGCCAAGAAAGAGTAGATAAAAAATATCCTATGACTAACACTTACCAACATTTACAAAAGTTGAATTACAACAAGAATACAAAGAAGAATATGAGTTGATGAAGTTACAAAGCTTTCAATTTCACAATTTAATTCTCTCAACTAACAATCTAACTTTTTTAATGTGTTATGCAAGATGTATTTATAGCAAAGGATCAAAATATAGCTCTTGGAGACTTGAAATTGCAGCCACATTCTTCTCATTATTCATTTAATGCATAAATAGAATTTCCGGTCGAAAGTGTGCTTACGTTTGTGAGGAGATGCTCACAATCATGTCCTATGAAAAGATAATTATTGTGCTTGGATATTAATATTAAAGGAAAGGTTCGTGAGGGTACTTACGATCATGACTGTAGTCCTAACCACAGTTTGAAAACTGCCAGCTCTAGTTCAGAATTAGTGGTTTTTTGGTGGAACCGAACTGAAACCGATCTAACCTCCAATTTTCGGTTGGTTTCAGTTCCAATTCATGGTCGATAGGTTCAAGTGTTTTTTGTAATATTTTTTTTTATAAAATTAAATAATTTACTGTTAAATTAAAAATAATAATATTCATATTACAAAATTAAATTAAATTAAATTACTTTAATGGGTAAATAAATTACTTTGAAGTTGAAAGAAAAATTAAATTAATAATTAATTTTAATAAGATTTGAATTAAAAATTAAATGTAAAAAATAAAAATTGTAATTCACTTAAAATAAAAGATTCAAGGAGTTTGAATTAAAAATAAAATTAAAGAAAATATATTAAATTAATTTAATATTATATGTTTGGTTAAAAATAAAAAAAAATTAAATTAGAAAAATAAAATAACAAAAAATTAAAGAGCTTAAATGTAATTTTTTTATCAAAAATTAAGTTGTCAACGTATCGTTTTGGTGTTTAAAGGAATCAAAGGCCAAATAGTTTTGTTATTTTTTTTTTTAATTATTTACCACTTTACCTTTTAAATTTAATCATTACATATGTCAGAAGTTGATGTTCCTCCTTCAGTTGTGAAGTCATATAAATCTTCATTTTCTTGTCTTTCAGTTTCTTGTTTCTTTAATACTGCTTCAGTCCAATTATCAATGCATGTTTGTGCCTCCAATGATTTAGGAGCTATTGACAATTGGATTTCATCCAAAATACATATTCTCACACTAAATGCTTGTTCAACGATAGCCGTTGAGACTAGACTTGAAAAAATTTGCTTAGCAATTAATGCAAGGACCAAAAATGTATTTTGATGTCAACTGCACCACTCAAAAGCAAAAAATCTTTACCTATTTTTCTATCACCAAATTCAAAAAGTGGTTAGATAAATATCAAGTTCATAAGATAAATGGAATGATCCTCAAGATCTTTTATGTCTTTGCATCAAGACACTTCCACCCATACTAAATTTTATTTGCTCATGTTGAACTATTCTTTAACTCTACTTCCCACAACTACAGAGCCATAATTTCACTAGCTTTTCAACAGCTGAAAAACATAAAATACTTGTTGATAAACTTTCAGCTGTTGTGTTGGGCTTGTGAGCTGGACTTGACAACAGAATACATCAGGCTAAATGATTTCAGCCAATGCCGAATGCAATACAAAAGTCTCATCTTAAACATCCATCCAGATGCACTATAAAATTTTATTATATAAAATGACAAATAAAAGCATAACATAAATAACATGGATTTATTTATTTATTTTAATCAAGCCTTTAAACACAAATACATAAGATAAATAATTAGGACATAGTTAATTTTAAATTAAACAAAGCTACTTAATGGTTTCATGCACTCAAATTGTGAGTTTCAATGATATATGACAATAGAAGGCAAAATAAAAATTTAAATAGGATTAATGCTAAGTTGGTCCAAACGTTCTAATGATGCAGTTTGAGCACGATTGTCTCCAAGCTGCAGAAGAGCATCCATCTCTTCCTTGAATTTTGGCATGACAGCTCTTGGCAGAGAAACAAGGACTCTAACCCCACCTTTCATCGATGGATCCAAATTAAAAGGAGGCAGGAAGATGCATAAATCCACATACCCAAACATGTTCCAAGGCACGGGGATTATGTTCACCGGAGCCTTCCATCCAAAATCTACTTCCTCCAGCAAACCCAGTTGTCTCCAGTCTGTCAAGATCATGGCTGCACCACTGCCACTTTTGATCTTGATATTTAGCTCCAACAATTTCTCCATAGTCTCTACGTGCTTCGAAATGTATTCTTCTTTAGCACAACGCTTCTTGCTATCTTTGATGAGTTTGACAACCTCAGAAAGTGGTCCTTCATTGAGGCTCCTACCCATTAACACTACGTTTGAAGGAACAAAGGCATTCCCGTAATATCCACTAGGCAAAGGTGGATTCAAAAGTTGCCTTATTCCCATAGTTAAAGATAACATTGTTCTCTCATCTGGGTTTAACTTTAAAGCTCTAAATCTTGACCTCCAAATATAGGCGCTAAGCACTTCCACGGTGGTGAAGCTTTCTTTCAGTACTTCATTTTCACATTCCTTGATCAGTTGAGCTTTCAGTTTCTTTATAGAATCACTGTTCACGTAAAAGCATTCATGCAAAATATCGGTAGTTGGCATAAAAGGTGATTTTGCTAGACCAGCAGCAATGTCGAAAGGGATTTTAAGGGGTTCCTGAGTGGTTTTTCCTACCAGTCTCTCTCTTTCCCATACGGGTTTCACTGTAGGCTCACTCTTTCCACTAGCAAGCTCAGCCATGGCTCTAAAAAATTGAGATGCCCCAAACCCATCGGCTACTGAGTGTGTCAAGCCCATTCCAATAGTAAAACCTCCACATAAAAATTTGGTCACCTGGAACACTAGTGGGTGATAACCTGAATCACTATTTGATGGAAAATCAAAGACTAATTGTTGAGCAATTTTAATATCAATACCATCCAAATAATTAACAGAAGAAAGGTGGCAATTGGCAGTGGCCTCCAAGAACGGCACACCATCTGCATTGCATGTGATAGAAAGTCTTCCATCGCCACTGCGCCTCTTTAGCTTTCCAGCCAGAGGATAGTAATGCACCAATACCTTTGAAATTGCATCTTTAATAAGACAAGCTGGACCAAGATTCGTTTGGAAGTTAAACTTTGATGCTAGGTCATGGGCATTATTTGCTTTGTATGCATAAATGGTTTGGCATAGAAGTTCAAGGTTGGGATCATTGTCAACAGTAGAGAAGGAAAGAACATCATAAGGGGTAGGTTTTGCAGGTTGAATAAGCACTACGTCCTTTTTTTCAAGGAACAAAGGAATGTTATTTTGGTGGGTTTCCATGGAACAAAGAAGTAAATAGAAGTGGAGTCGGTTTATAGTAAACAATGAGAGCTGAATCGGTTTGCAAGCGGGTTTATAAAGCTGTGACTAAAAAATAATGCAATGATTGCTATATATACCAAAAATCTGGCCTTATCTATACTTCCACTTGCAAGAAGTCATCATTATATGAAAGGACCCAATCTTATAAGATGTCAAGGGATGATATTCATAGATGTTGAAATTGGAGTTGTTGGGCGGAAAATCATGATGTACAAGTCTTATCAAATTTTAGATTGGATGCATTGGAAGCAAACACAGAGCAAAACTTTTAATTTTGATTAACTACTTTGTCCTTTGTTAATGGAGCAGTATACATACTTTTTTTTTTTGGAAAATGAGCAGTATACATACTCCTTCCTTGTTTGCTGATTTTTTCTATTCTCATGCCATCTTCGTTTTTTTTTTAAATTTCTTTAAGTAAAAAATAAAAAAATTAACTCGTTCCATATATATATATTATTGCTTTGAAAATAACACAACCTAAAATTTTATATAAAAGTTGTGAGAAAGATATAAAGAATAAGATAGTAAAATTGTTTTTCCTATCAATAGCTTGTTTTATGAAGTCAGGCAAGTTTTCAATTATGTTTATTTTATCGTATGATCATATTCAGATTTAAAGATTTATGAGACTAATGATTATGATGTTTTGTTAAAATTAAAACTACAAAGTGGTACTAAAGTTTATGTTTTTTTTTGAATTATATGTAAAACACACAAAAATTAAGAACTGGACACATTCTTTCATAAAATTATGACAATACTATTTGTTAAATAATTGATTTTTTTTTATGCACAATAGATAGATATTGCTTGATTAAGATCTTTATATGGAATGATTGATTTTTTATTATTATGTGAATAAAATGGATAGAAATATTATGATTTAAAAAATAATGATAGAGATATGATGCAGGTACAATCAAAGGAAAAGTTTTAATTTTATGAAAAAAAAAGAAAACAGTGAGGGAGTAAATAAGAGATAACTCTTCTCTAGAACCATTTTGAGGTGCAGAATTTGAATTCTACAATTGTCAATTTAAAAAGAGAGGGTTGTCCTCTATTATATAGTCCATTGATGTTTAGATTTTATGATCTCTCTAATTGACCAAAATTGTGTATGACATTATTATGATTTTATGTTGTACATATCTTTAATATGAACTAATACATGTATTATTGTTATAATCTATACTTGCCAAAATGACTTAAGCTAGAATATTTTATTACATTCTTTAATATAGTCATTAAGGAAATACTTATTGATGATAATTTATATGGATAAATTAATGTTTAACAATTAGTACAACTTTAAGGTTTACTGAAAGTAATTTATTATTGATTGATAATTGTTGAATATTATTCACTATATTATTATATTTTGATAGAATATGTTTAATCATGTGAAAATATCAAATGTGCTTCATTCATATATGATTAATTATCCAATAAATTTATATTTATGATATTTATTTAAAAAGGTACATTGTAATATCTACCCAAAGTACAATAATTTTGTATCTTATTATGAATAAACTTCATTTTAATATGATGTGGGCCCCGTAACTCAACCTGTGTCAAAAGTTATGGCCTTTTGAAACACTGTTGCACACTAAAGTCCTTTTATCACAATCCAAACGTTCCATGAATTGGAGAGCTATTTGGTGCACATCAATAATTTATGTTGAATTTAATTTCTCTTGAAAATGGACAATTTTAAATTAGGTATGACAAAATAAAAAATAAGTGAGATGTTAATGAATTGAGTAATAGGTTTGTTTAAGAGGAAAGGAGATTAAAGAATCGTGAAAACGCACTATCAACCTTATGGGATAATAAACTAGAAAAAGAATGAAATTTAAAGCTAACAAGTTTAAGAAAAAAAAAACTTCCTATAATACTTCTAAGCATAATAGAAGGAATAAAAGATTGATGAATGTCTTTTCTTTTTAAAAGGATATCAAAAAGATTTTATGAAACACAAAGCTTAATTTAAAAAAGAAAGGTGTCTTTCATTATGTTCTGAATCAAATTTAGTTGAAGTTCCTAATAATACATGGTGGCTCTTTTTTAAAGTTAAAACTCATATATCTAATATGATGCATAGATTCATTATGATCCAAATCAGAAACTCAACAAGTGATTTCCTATTTATTACAAATTATGAAGGCAATGATTTAAGGACATAGGGACATAAGGACTTATCATTTAATCTTAAGTAGTAGTTATCATTTAGATTTATTTAAGACACTTTAGGTATCTTTAGTTAGTAAGAAACTTATTTTAGTATTTAAATTAAATGTTTGTGGTTTTGATGTTAATTTTTGATCTAATATATTTAGTTTGTATGAGAATTGTAGTATATTTTTTACTTTAATTTTCTTATTGATGATTTGTGCAAACTAAAATTTGATAATACACACACACAAACACACAAACACACATACATACTACATCCTTGCTTACTATGTATCATGGTATTATATTAAAATGAATAAGGGCCAACTTCTTGTTCCAACTCTACCAAAACAAAAATGCAAAAAAACCAAACCAAACTATATTTATTTTGTACCGTATAGAGCCAACATCGCATCAAACACAACGTGCCTAGCGTTATAGGGTCACCACTCCTTCACTTTCCACTAGTAAGTATATATACCCCTTTAAAAGCTATAAAATAGGTTTATTAGTTTTGGTTTGGTTTATTAAATGAAATGAAAGGGGACTTTATTGAACTCATGGCTCAATAAAGTATCCCTATGTAGCAAGATGAATAATACTTGTAATAAAAATGTTTGGGTTATATATTTAAAGGAAGACTATTAAAATTAGTAATTAAAAAAATTCTTATAAATCTATATTTCATTGATTATAGAATATGTGGATTGCATTAAAGGTAAATAAATTAAACATTTAAAAAAAAGCCATAAAAAGCACCCGACTTCTTAAAATTATACATGCTGATATTTGTGAACCTTCCAATGTTTAATGGAAAATATATTTTATCATCTTTATTGATTATTTTTCATTTTATGGTCAAATCTATTTATTTTATGAAAAATCTCAATTAGTAAGTGTCCTTGAGGCATACATATAGAAGATTAAGAAGTAATGAGATAGAAAACTGAAAAATATAAGATATTAAAAAGATGGTTAATATTATAAGAAATATGATGAGTCTGGATGATGTTCAAGTCCATTTGTAAGATTTCTTGAAAGTCATGGCATATGTGCACAGTATAAAATGTCAAGTACCTTAAATAAAATGGTATAGCAAAAAGGCATAATCAAACTTTAATGGATATAGTTAGGAGTATAATGAGTAACTTATCCATACCCAACCCCTTGTAGATATATAAGTTGAAAACTATAATATACTTATTGAATATGTTTCTTAATAAGGTGGTTCAAAAGACTCCTTTTTAATTATGGGCATGAAGAAAACCTAGTTTATGATACCTTCATGTCTAAGGTTGCCCAATTGATCCTTTTTAACTACTAGGTTGAGCTTTTTGAGCATTTTAAAAAATGACATTCATATGGCTTCTACATTTAATAAATGAATTGTGAAATTTTCCATAATAGGTACATTAACTAAGAAAAAATTATATTGCAACCAATCTTCTTCTTTACCTATTATAGTATTTAAGATTTGGAAGACCATATCAACCACTCACCATTGTTAGCATATATGATTTCTTCACCATCTCTTTAATTTATGAATCAATATTGTATAGCTTCATCTTTTTCACTTGTATCCTCTTTAATAAAAAAATTATTATGATAATCAATTATGATGCATCCCAAACTTCAGCACTTAAAGCATTTTTAGGCATTGAAATGAGCATTACTTGATGTGCAACTTTTACAAATAGAATCACCCTTCTTATCATTTTTACTTAAGTTGAAGATTTGAATTTATAAAAAAGAATTTTCTTGATTATTTATAGTATCCTTCATTATAGTTTTGAATTTTAATTTCTCTAAAAATTTGCCTTTGCATTCACCTTGAGAGCTAACTTGATGACATCATTAAGAGTCCAATATTATTGAAATTGAATAATATTTGAAATTGTTTATTTTAATCTTCTTAGTAATTTAGTAATAGTTTGCTCTTCTCTTAAGGCTCAAAAGTGTCACTCTTCATAGATAAAACCTTAAACTCAATAACATATTCTTCCACATTCATGCCTCATTACTTCAGACCTTGAAATTTGAAGAAAGTATCTAGGTCGTAGTGGTCAAGTTTATATATTCACTTAAGCTCTCATCTCATCGGTTTCCATCTAATGGTTTTACTTCACTGTTTAAGTATACTTTGATGCTTTAAATTCACCCACCAAGTTGACATATGCTTCTTAAGTTTGAGGATGAATAACTAGACCTTGAAATATTTAAGGATGTTCTTATAGTTAAATATTTGCTCTATAGTGTACATTTACTCAATAAACTTATAAGGTTACAAGTAGCCTTCTAAATATGAAATATCAACTGTTACTTCTAACTAATGATTTTGATTTCTTTATTGTCAGTCTTTATGATGTGGTTATATATCAGCATTAGGTGATTCACTTTCTACATGAAAAGGGTTGACTTATTTTTTTCCATTTGATAACTATTCATGAAACTCGTATTGTTGAATATGTTGTTAAACTTGTTAGATCTCGAGTTATAGATCTTCTACAATCATTTTCATACCTCCAAATTTAGCAGTTTCTAATTATGATCTAATAATGAAATTGCGTTTGTGCGAAATGACAAAAATGCATGCTTTTACTTTCTTCCAATTGTGTTGACCTCAAACCCAAAATTATAATATGAAGTCCTAAAAATGCTTGATTTGAAGCCTAAAACTTTATCCCAAGTATGTCTAACTGCGTTAACATGCACTAAAACATGCCCTAAACGCACGAAGGAGGCGTGCCCAGAGGGTACTTGTCACACAACTATGTGCCCTTCTATGGCCGTATACTAATAGTACATCTCTAACATGTACCTGGGATTACGACATGTTTATACACTTTCATGTGCTTTGAATGAGTAACAATATGCCTTTTGCCTCGTAGAAGGCCCTAAACCTACTTACTTTCTATAAATACCCCTCATTTTCACATTTTTAGAGGAGAGACCTTTAGACACCATATCAAGATTAATGTAATTCTAAGTACATAAGAACAAAAATATTTAATCCAACTCAATAATGGAATAAGAGAGGCTTAAATAACCTTGTTTACATTATTAAAATAAGGTAAAAATGGTCAAGGACTTGCAGGAGTGATCATAGTACCTAAGGATAATGAATTGGGCTTTAAAACAAAGAGGAGCTGAACCTTCTATGATGACCATCAAATCCATGATGATCGTCACAACCCCAATTCCTATATAACTAGTATTAAAGTTTTGAATATGATGGTTACATTTAATGTAAATGCTTGGGGGCATGCCTTAATACTACTTTGAACATGTTTGTGGACAATTATGCAGCCTAAAATCATAGTAATAAGTATCTTTTTTATATAAATGCCCATTTAAAATTACACAAATATCTAAAAATGTATGTTAGTGGGTAATTAATACATTTAGCACACTATTTTGTAGTAATGGTTGTAATAAAAGATGTAATCATATGTAATACTGTCTAAGATAATTGTGTGAGATTGGCCATAAAGTCTATATGGACAAGACCAATACTTCTTTATAAGGGGGCTAAAAGCTATGGATGAATAACTCAAAATAGAGTCTTTTCTTTTTGGTTACTTCTTAACGATGTGTTTTTAACAAACCTTTATGTTTATGGCAAACGTTCTTTGACTTATCAACCTATGTTTCAGGCAATAAATTATGGCATCTTCTCTATAACCATTGCTGCTTGAATGTTATTGATTTAAGGGGTCAAAGTTCTTATGCAAATTTGGTTATTTGAACTAACTAAATAAGAGGTAAAGGTCCCCAATGTCTGATTTGAATCTAATTTGAACTTTTCTTGAGAGTGTAGGTTAGGGTTCAAGTTGAATAAGGGTGATAATTTGCATTCCATATATGTATCATAGCTCTTAGCTATTGGGGTGTATGGTTACTAAGTTAGCGATTTTATATCAGTATTTAACTCAATTTTTTTTTTCAATTTTATTCTGTGAAATCCTTTTGTATTGTTTTCTAGTTGTTTTGTGTTCTTCTCTTCATCTTAACAAAAGTAAAAAAATTACGTCCAACTATGTTCTTGTGCTTTGCCATCTTGTATTATTGTTTTAGTGATTTGCATCTAACAAAGTTCTTATTATATTTGAGTTTTTATTGATTTAAAAAAACAAAAAAAATATTATCCATAAGTCTAGTATATTTTGTTGTGTTTTTAAGTTTTTCATCATATAAAAGATGAAGATTTGAGGCAAATCTTCTTGAAGAAAAGGGGTATAATGTGACAGCAAGTACCTAAGAATAAGAAAATTTAATTCAACTCAACAAAGGCCAAAGGGAAGCTTAAATAACCTTGTATACATCATCACAACAAGGTGAAAATGGTTAAGGACTTGCTGTAATGATCGTAGCACCTAAGTATAATGAATCGGGCTTCAAAACAAGCATTTTAGAGGAGTTGAACCCTCTGTGATGACTGTCACATCTATGATGATAGTCACAGCCCCATGTAATGTATAACAAGTGTTAAAGTGTTAACTTGGATGGTTACATTTGATGAAAATGCATGGAGGCATGCCTTAAAACCACTTGGAACATGTTTGGGACCATTTTACAGCCTATAAATATAGTAATAAATATCTTTTAGTATTAATTCCCATTTAGAGTTTATAATAAAAGATGTAATCATATGTAATAGTGTCTAGGATAGTTGTGTGAGATTTGTCTTGAAGTCTATATAGACAAGACTAATACTTCTTTGTAAGGGGGGTAACAGCCATGGGTAATGACTCAAAATATAGTATTTTTTTTGTTAACTAGTTAATTATGTGTTATTATCAAACTTTTGTGTTTATGGTGAATGTTCTTTGACTTATCAATTGATATTTCAGGCTGTAGATTGTGATGTCTTCTATATAACATTTGTTGATTATTTGTCATTGATTCAAGGGGTCGAAGTTCTTATGTAGCTTTGATTGCTCGGACTAACTAAATAAGAGATGAAGGTTCCTAATATGTGATTTGAATATGATTTGAACTTTCCTTGAGTGCGTGGGTTATGATTCAAGTTGAACAGGGGTGTTAATTTGCATTCCATATGTATCATAACTTTTTAGGTATCGGGGGTGTATGGTTGCTAAGTTAGCAATTTTATATCAGAGACTTTACTGGATTGAAGTCTCATGAGCACCCTATTTTGAACTACTAATCCATTTCCCTTTTTTCTCCTTTGGGAATTTTAGAACCACTTTTCAACCAAACTTAGCCACATCTTTGTCAAAGCACACTACAATAAGTAATAACTTTGCATTTTTGTCGCATCATTTTGCACTATATATATATATAGCTGTGGTTTTATTTAAACGATGTTAGTCCTTTCCAAAAAATATAAATAAAATTCTAAGAGCTAACCCAACATATTTTCATGATCAACTATCTTTAGGATATCTAATAAACCTTCTTTTAATTGACTTTACATCTAACTTGTTTGATTTTAGCCTTTTGATAAAAGCTGAACATTCCTAAACCTTAACATGTTTAAAACTTGTTACTTTATCATGTTATATCTCATATAGTGTAGTAGAAACAGACATGGATGGAAATTGATTAAGCAGATACACCATTTAATTGCAATGTTCCAGGTGATGTTAGTTGTGATGCAATGCCATGTTCCTTAAGGAGCTTAATGAACTCAATACTCAATTATTCACCTCCTCGATCTATTCTAAGAGTTTTAATACCTTTCTTGGTTTTATTCTCTACTTGGGATTGAACTCCTTAAACTTGTTAAAGGATTCACTCTTGTTCTTCATAAGAAGTTAGTACTCATATATACCTTGATAAATCATCCATAAAGATTATGCAGTAGTGTAAACCACCTCTAGCCATATTACCAAATGGCCCAAATAAATCACTATGTATAATTCCAAAATATCTTTAGCTCTTTACATTTGACAAATAAATGGTGATTTATTCATCTTGCCTTGAAGAGAAGCCTCACAAGTCAGATTAGATATGATTTCAGATTTCTCAAAATTCCCATCCCTTCCAACTTTATGATCCTATCTTCCATAATATGACCTAATATTATATGCAATAAATATTTAGAATTAGAGGTATTATTAATTAGCATTGCAACATTTGTTTGAGGCACATTATTATTAGACATATTATCAATATAATATAAACCATGTATTAAGTAACCCACACCTACAATTTTATTTCCAAAATAAATGTTACATTCATCTCTACTAAAAATGAAATTCATAACCTTTTTAGTTAAACTACAGATAGAGATAATGTTTTTATAAGTATTAGATATATACAATCCATTATCCAATAAAAAAACATAATTATATAAATGAATAGAAATGGATCATATAATTTTGGCCATAACACTTGCTCCATCTCTTAGCTTTAGGGTCACTTTATTAGGCTTTAGCCTTCTCTCCTTTTCTATATCATGCAAGGAGGAACAAATGTCAAAATTCATATTAATATCCAAAACCCATGCATTAGATGAGCTATTAGAACATTTAGAAGTAAATAGATTAGAGAAAGACTCACCTTCTCTATCCTTTCCCTTGCCCTTAGCCTAGGTACTTGGGATAATTCCTCTTCTAATGTCCTTCACCTTGACAATGGAAAAGCTTTGTTTTGCCATTATCCTCCCTTACTTTGGCCTTTCCTTTCCTTTATCTTTGGCTATTCCTCCCGTGGACTTAACAACACTTGTCTTGCCTTTTTCTTTTTCTTATTGCCTTTCTTTTTAGTTCCACTAGAAGAGGCAATAACTACAACTTCCTTCCCCTTGTTGTGTCCTTGAATGGCCTTTTTGGGTTGTCTCTAGCATGTTCATAAGCTCCATAAGAGTACACTCTATTTTGTTCATATGGAAGTTGACAATGGTTTGCCTAAAAGATTTTGGAAGAGAATTGAGGATCAAATATTATTGAAGGTAGGAGTCTGTAAAGAAGTCTAGATTCTCCATCTTTTCAATTACCCTAACAATATAGTTGACATAGGCTACCACATCCTCTCTTTCCTTCATCTTAGCATGGAACAACTACTTAGATATCTTATATCTAGCGGTCCTGCTATGCTCACTAAATAACTTTTGAAAATGAAGTGGAATTTTCTTTGCACTAGTGTACTTTTCATGTTGCCAATGGCTCTCGATTGTCATGGAAGCCCACATAACGCAATGTGCTTGTATATCATCATCTTTCCATTTTTTAAGAGCGGGATGCTCCTCTTGGGAAGAATTTGTTGTAATGGGTCTAGAAAGACTTTGTTATAACATATATAATATTTTCTAAGAAGCTAAAATAACTTTAGGTTCTTTAGCCAATCAATAAAGTTAGGGCTCGCGATCCTATTTTGGTCAAGTATGATAAAAGGTATGTTTGATGGTCTTATATTATCAAGTTATCACAAAAGGTAAAAAGATTAATTAGTTATATGACATTGTGATCACCATTAGATTTGGTCTTTTATCATAACGACCTCCCACTAACTTGGTGAATCCTACACTTCTAAGTAGGAAATATAAATCCCTTGTTGGATGTATTTCTAATGGACAACAAAAATGAACTACTAATATCCCTCATGTACACCTAATTGCCATTCTTAGAATACTAGGTTTTCATTAAGTGAACAACTATTGTTCATTATATTTCATATGAGATTTCATCAATTCAGCTCCTAATGTTAAGAGCCTTAAGTACACTAATTGTCATGATTGGCCCTTGGTATGAGTTAGGTCTAGACCATTGAATCAGTGAAATGTATGGATTTGAACACTACAATCCTCAACTACTCTTATTTGCAATTATTGGCCCATAATGTTTCCATATACCCATAACATCTCATGCTTAAAAATGACACTACATGGATCTCTTGGGCCTAAAATGTAGATCTTTTTATGTCTATAGCCAATGTACATAAGCCCAGAACCATGCAAGTTATTACTTTAATGGAGAGCCTAGATCTAAATTTACTTTGGAAGATTTTTGGGCCTTTAATTATTAAGGTTTCACTTTGCACATTAATCGGTGTATATATATATATATATATATCATACATACATTGTATAACATCTATCTATATACATATCTCATACTTACATGACATATATATATATACATAGACTATGCAAAATGGATGCACAAATAGGGAATGATCATAGACTTCCTTATAACCTATTATAACACTTATGATAAGTTACAGATTTGGCCTAAACCCACAAAGTCATTAAATAATGAAACTTAAAGCCACCATAGGGTTGAATTGGCCACTGTCTTGAACTCTTCAAGCTCCAAGTCATAATTCTTATGATTACATTTAATTCTTGGCATCCCAAGGTAAATTCTTACATCTTATCTATATGTGATGAACATTTTATTATAGAAAAATTAAATTAATTATTAAAAATCATTAGTTGTAATGTAAGTCTATGATTAACCCTTTCACGTTAAGCAAACATTAAATAAAATACAACTATTACACGTTATCATCAATTTGCATTATCATGCAAATAAGTAAAGCATGTTGTCCAAGACTAGGCACGATTATGTAAGGTTTCTGCAGAATTATGTCTTTGAAACACTTCACATACTAGAAGCAGGCACAATTATGCCAAAAATGCACACAACTGTGTCTGCTTTTAACTTTATAAAAATCACATTTTAGGAAGTAGACACTAAAAAGGCATATGGCTATGTCTATATTATAGTTCTATATAAATCACATTTCAACGAATAGGCACGGTTGTGTCAAAGGCTAGACGACTGTGTTTGGAAACCTTATTTAGCCATTCTTAAGCATGTTAAGCTACTATACTTGCAACCAAAATCAAGCATAATCATAACACTTGCAATTATCAACACATTTAACATGTAAATGATGTGATTTCGCTCTGATACCACTTGAAAGGAAATGATAAACTCAGAATTGAATACATGCAACACATCCATATCAAGTGAAAGTGTTTAATAAACATGAATCTAGACATGATGAATTTCAAAAATTTTCTTGGCGTGTAACCCTTGAATGAAAAGGTAAGAATTCCATATTAAACTTAAAATCACATTATAAATATTTACATAACCGAACACATATGCATATTGGACAATATATTTTAAAGAATCAAAGTAATAAATTAAGCAACCTACATTTAAGGGGTTTATAACACTTACAAACATTAAATATTTGCAGCACGCTTAATGTGCTTTGATTAAGGAAAGTGTGAGTTTACTAGATCTAAGCTTCCCCAAGTGTGAAACCTCTAGCTTGAAGCACATGAATTACACCAAGTTGATAACAAGCTTTAATAGAGATCCACCTGCAAGCCTCTCATTTGGTTGACCCAAACTCTTGCTAGAATGCCTTTAGTAGCTTGAATATGTAGGACTTAATGTAACCTCCCTTTTATGTAAATGGTTGAATGAATCTTGTACAACTTTTGCGTAATCTTTTAATAAGAATGGATTACCTTAGTCTTATATGCATAAACAAAACACTTGTGCTTTAATGTCACTCACTACACACATTAAGAAAATGAGAAGAAGAAAACTTAACACTTGAGAGAATTTTCTCTACTCACATTTTTTTGTACATTGAAGAGAGAGGTAAGTAAGTTAGTTGTCTATACAAACCTAAATAACTTAAGCATATATGAGACAAACATGTATTCATGCTTATGACACAAGCTTTTAGTGTCTCACACTTAAGTTTCACGGATGCATAACTACACATGACTTTGAGTGTCTCACATTCAATCCTTATGCATGCATTAACTTTATGTTTAGGTGGGATTTGTTTGATTATATGGATAAGTATAGCTTTGAATTTACTAACTCTTAATGATTTGGGCTTATTTGACTCTTACATATGGCCCATTTAAACAAAACTAAATAAAGACAATTTTTTTTGCTTATTTAACACTTAAGTAAAACCCATTTGTACACAACAAAATAAAAGATCAAGCACATTTTTGTTTTCTTATGTTATTTATTTATGATCTATCTTATAGCCCATACTTACAAACCATATGGAGAAAATATTAATTTGGTCCTTGAACTTAATATCACATATTTAATAAAGTCCAAGTTGATATGTAATTATTTAACTCACAGTCCTAGCTTTTGAACTAGATTGCGGGATATGCTAGATCCTCACTCATGTGCAAATCCAATTTAATTATTTTAATTAAACTCTATAATTTAATAATTAAATTAGTTATTATCAAACTTGGTGTAACCTTTGTGTGTGTGACTTACTAAGTTCAATCCAATTGGCAATGGAAAATAATATTAACATTTAATATTATGAAAACACCTTTCCAACATAAATGTCAAAATCCCAATTACTCATATTTAGTTTCAATGTTGTGACTAACCCCTACATATCATGACTACCTAACTAGAAATGAATGTTTTCCATAGATTCACAAGAACCATCGAACTTAGTTACTGTGCACTAAATGTCCCTTCATTACAAGATCATGATATCTACTAGAGTCATGGTATAGCCAAACTCTAGTTTTTCCAATCATATGACCTCATCTTCAATTCAATTCTTGATAAAACACGACTACTACTTGAAACTCTTTTCTAAATAGGGGTAAGAGTGAGTCGGGAAAATTCAGGGATTCAAAATCTCGGAACCATACCAAATTTTGGAGATTCCAAAAATAAAATCTCCACTACTAGTACCAAATTTAAAAATTTTTATACCAGTATCATCCTATTTTTTGGGACAGCTTAGTACAAAGATTCACTTCTTTCAGAATGAATTAGTATATTATGGTTCACGTCCCTGAGATTTGGTTAAACCCACTAATCCACCCTTGCATTTTTAAAAATCAACTAATAACACCCTCACGTTTGACTTTATTAACTATTTCCCTCTTCTTCTAACAAAATACCCCCTTAAGTTTGATATTTTTATTGTAAACCTGATGGGATATTTAGTTAGCTGGAGAGTGAAATAGTTAATAAAATCAAACGTGAGGGCCATTTAGTTGATTTTGAAAATGTTGAGATGAACTAGTGAATTAGAATAAACCACAAGGTTGATTGTAATTTTTCCTTATATTTATTACCAACAAATAAATAGTAAAAGTTTGTATATTTTTATACATTTTCGTATAAACATATATTTAATACATATTTTTGACAAAATTATTGTCTATGAATAACTCTATATTATATATATATTTTTGGCAACCGTGTATATATTAATAAGTTATTAAATATAATAAGATTATATTATATTTTAATTATGCATATATTAATAAGTTATTAAATATAATAATATCATATTATATTTTAATTAATAAAAATGACCAAACTTCTCTTGTTTTTATTTGTAATATCACTACGTACTTTAACCAAATGATGTAGTGTTGGGTAAAATTATGTTATTTTTATTATCTATCATATATGTCTATATGTATTAGTATACAATAAAAATAATATTATTTACCTATTAAATTTAAATAATATCAATAAGATTAGATTACTTAATCACAATAACAATTAGTAAGTTATTAAATACAATAACAATATATTTTGATTAAGAAAAATGACTTTTCTTTTGTTTTTATTTGTAATATCACTACTTACTTTAATTAAAAGAATCTAATTTTAAGCAAAACTATATCATTTTAGTTATCTATGATAAAAATAATGATTATAATAATATTATTTAGCTCATTAATTTTCAATAATATCAATAAGATTAGAGTACTTAATGACAATAATAATCAATAAGTTATTAAATATAATAAGATTATTTAGCTCATTAATTTTAAATAATATTAATAAGATTAGATTACTTACTAAAAGTAGTAAGTAATAATTAATAAGTTATCAAATATAATATAATTAATAAAATAATAATATTTGAAATCATACAATGTTAATTTTTTTTATTTTCATATGTTTAGTTTAAATTGAAATATAATGGGCATTTCCATTTTTACTTAGTGTTGATAACAATAATGATTTTCTTATTTCTTATATTTTAAGTTAAAGTTATGTTGTAATCTAAAAAAAAATAAAAGCTAGTGATATGATCTTTTAGTGGAGAAAGGGAAATCCAAAAAAAAGAAAGACATCTCGATTATTATGGCCTAGGGGCATAATAATCAAGTTGTCTCTCATGTACACACTAGTGCAATTATAGTAGAATAGCTAAGATAACATATCAAAGAGTTTTGGAATGTGCAAAGCCATTCAAAAAGAATTGTTCAAGCTTCTTGTTTGAGGGAAGGAAAAGAGAGCCAAGAGAAAATATATAGTCACGATATCTATCAAGATAAGAGCAACATTTTGTGACATTTATACAGATGCAACCTCTATTTATTTTTTAAATGGAATCTTAGAGGCATGAATTGAAATTTTTCTTTAAACATATTATATTTTATGCCTATTATTGCATGTAATTCATTAAGCATTTTAACAAAGTCTTAAGTCCTTTGTTCATTATTGGCTTTTGAATTAGTGTTATTCATTTCCCATTCATTATTACTTTAAATCTCCAAAATGCTTAATTCTTTCTATCATGTCATGAAAAAAAAAGTGACCAAGTTAGGATTGAAAACCTTTGCAAAAACAGGTGACCTAAGTAAAGAAGGAAAAATAAAAATAAAAGAGAGAGAGCCCAACTAGATGCAAAAATCTAAAAAATGGGACACATCTACAAAAGAGGCATGTACTTAAAAATAAAATAAAAATAACAACATAAGGCATGCATTTAAATAATCAAACAACAGGCATATTTGATGGACATCATGTCATCTCATCTAGGATAAGGTCATTCTCAACTGACAAACTACATAAATAATAAAATTCTTGAGATCTCCTAATTTTTCCTCAAATACTACTAGTAATGAAATGCAAGAAGGTGAATCCATCACTTATCTGAAGGGTCCCTGATAGAATAAGAATTAGTCCTCTATCTAGGGCATTATTCATACACAAACTAAAGATTGTGGGGGGCAGGGGGCATATTCCAAGCACTTATGGCTCTTTAAGCAAAGGTAAGTGATTAACAGTTGGGGACATCTAACGTCCTATAATGTTGGAATCTTCAAGCAAGATTCAACTTTAAGAAACTGAATAAAGAAATATTCCCCAAGGCATAACAAATCTCATGAGATATATAACATTGAAATGGGGCAAACCAAAAATCTTTGAACCTTCCAAAAAAGCCTTATTCATGGTCCTCGGATAACCCTGTAAAGAATACATCACCAACTCTACATCCTTCTCTACATATTTTTAGAAGATTATTAATTTAGTTAACCAACTTAGAAGAAGTTTCCAACTTGACTTTGAATTCTTAGTTGCCAAAACCAATTTTGCTTTGGTTACTTACAAGTTGTTTGCAAGTTGATTTTGACAACTTAGCATTAGTTGTCATAAGTTGTTTTCAAGTTGGCTTTGACAACTTATTATGCTTAGCCCTTAAGGATTGTAAGCCTATAAATAGGCATGGATAGTGGTGGCCATTTGTATGGTATGTGTGTGTTAGTGTATGTGTGTAAAAGAGTGTGTGAGTCATGTGAGAGTTAATGTATGTGTGAAAGAGTGTGTTATGTGTGAGTTTGGTGAGACAAATGTCTTGAGTATTTATGAGAATATCAAAGTGTGAGTGTGTACAAATACTCTTGTACTAAAGTTTTGTTGATATAATAAAAGTAAGTTTATTTGTCCTCCATATATTCTACAAGTGGTATCAGAGCAGGACGATCGAGGACCCAAAGGAGTTATTTAGTTCAAGATAGTGAAGTGTCCTAAGGGGTAATTATATTATGTACAATTTGAGAGGTATTGTGAAGCTGGTTGCTTGCTTAGTTAAGAGAATTCACAAGTTATGAGATGGACCTCACAGTGGGCAGTATAAAGAAGTTGAACAATTACAACTATACTACGTGATCGACATGTTTGGGGTCGTATCTCCAAGGTCAAGATTTATGGGAGGTAATTGGTAGAAGCGAGAGTATTGCATCTCCAGAAGTGGATGCAAATGCCTTGAAGAAGTGGAAAGTCAAGGTTGGAAAGGCAATGTTCACAATTAAGGTATCGATTGAAGAAGAAATATTAGAACACATTAGGTATGCTCCCACATCTAAAGAAGCTTGGGATATTTTAGCCTCACAATTTTCTAATAAGGGGAGATGTCAATTAATCAATATTTTACAAAAGTTAAGTCTTTATGTCATGAAATTTTGGAATTAGATTCTGCATCAAAAATTAATGAAGATAGGATGAGAAGGATTATTATTTATGGAATTAAGCCAGAATATAAATGGTTTATTACTATTATTCAAGGTTGGCCTAAACCACCTACATTAAATGAGTTGGAGAATTTGTTAGCCAATCAAGAGACGTTAACTAAACAAATGGTTGGAGTTTTATTGAAGAGTAAGATGAATGAAGAAGCATTATTTAGCAAACATAGAAGAGGTCATCTTAGAGATTACAATTCTAGAAATTTCAATGGAGATGACAAGACCAATTCAGAGGAAGATAGAAATGAAAGAAGGTGGAAAGGCCAAAGTTGATGTTCAAGGGGAGCTTAACAATGTTGAAACCAAGAAGACACAAAATATATAAGATATCATCAATGAGATTTGGAATGTTATAATTATGACAAAAGAGGTCATTTTGCTAGAGACTGCCAGTACAAAAAAGCAGAGGAAAATGTAGTGACATCAACAGAATATCAAGTTCAAAGTGAGGAAGAATGGGACTTCAACATTTAAGCATCGTGTGCAATTGAAGAGCAAGTAAAGAATGATTCAAATGAGTTCGTGGAGGCATATAATAGTGAGAACGAATGGGATGTGTTGGCAACATCTGCTATATTAGAGTATCTTGAAGAATCCTACAAAAGTAAAGAAGAGTGGGATATGATGGACTTAAGTTTATTTGAAAGTGCTCTATTGGAAGAAGAGAGAAAGGCAATGACATGATATTAGGTGAAGAAAATGCTGAGAAAGCTTCAAAGGATAAAAAAACAATTTCTTAAGCAACAAATGGAGAGACAAATACAATGATACAATGCTATTGTCTAGGAGCAAAAGGATTAATATACAAGATAGAGGAATAGGGCATGATGATCAAGATGGATGAGGAGTTCCAAAGATCGAAGACAAGAGAGTTGGTGATGAGGGGGAGTGTGAAGAACACATCTCTAACTCTAGACCCTTCTCTACATCTTTCTACAAGATTATTACTTTAGTTAACCAACTTAAAAAAAGTGTCCAACTTGACTTTGAATTCTTGGTTGCCAAAACCAATTTTACTTTGGTTACTTGCAAGTTGTCTGCAAGTTGATTTTGATAACTTGGCATTGGTTGTCACAAGTTATTTTCAAGTTGGCTTTGACAACTTATTATGCTTAGCCCTTAAGGATTGTAAGCCTATAAATAGGCATGGATGGTGGTGGCCATTTGTGTGGTATGATTGTGTCATGTGTGTGTTAGTGTATGTGTATAAAAGAGTGTGTGTGTCATGGGAGTGTTAATGTTTGTGTGAAAGAGTGTGTTATGGATGAGTTTAGTGAGAAAAGTGTCTTGAGTATTTGTGAGAATATCAATATGTGAGTGTGTACAAATACTCTTGTACTAAAGTTTTGTTGATATAATAAAAGTAAGTTTATTTGTCCTCCACATATTCTACAAACCTTAAAAAAGCCCTACACTCATTCCTTTCAAAACCCATAAACTAATCTAAAGCCACTTAAGACCTAAACTGATCACTAATAGAGAAGCAACCGTTTCAAAAAAAAAAAAAAAATTAAACCTTTTTTTTTTCTAAAATCAAACCCTCTTTTAATCACTCTAGAACCAATTCCCCAAAAAAAGTTGATCCATTTCAACCAAACTCAAACTAGCCTCCAATAAAATCCATTCCTTACAATAAAGTTAAGCTTGATTCTTAACAACAAATATCACCCCTTTTCATAAAACCAACACCACTTCCTGATAAATTCTCTAACTCATCACATACTCAACATTGCAGCAAAACTGCTGAAAGTCTTCTACAAAGTTAAAAAAAAAATATAAAAATCAACATCTAGACATACAATTACTTATGGCCAAAGAATTCAAACAACCATTAGCATCTTAGCATCCAAAAAGGTCTCCTAGCCTAGAAGCAACCACGTCAGCTTAGCGCATCATCATAGGATCTATGGTTTCACTTTTTATTGATTTAGTCCTCCTAACACTAATTATGATCTCAATATCTTTATCCATGAACAACCAACTGGCTAAAACTTGAAATGCCAAATGAGCCCCTCTCACCATGCAATAACTCATCTTCATTGCCCGATAGCCAAAGCCACTTAAAGCTTAATTCATATTTCATTATAAAGCATAATAATTAGCATCACAAAGCATAATTATTAGCATTACATAGCATGTCTATTAGTATTACATGCACACAAGCATTCATGCATGCATATACATACATACATTTGTACATAGGTAAATAAAGTGCACCTACTCACTTAAGTAGTTTGCATCAAAATGAATGCTTTCACAATTTTAGCAAAACCCGTACAGTAACCCTCTCACAGTACGAGGAATATGCAAATTCAAGACAATATACGACAAAGTCCTTAAAAAAGTAAGCAGTCGCAAAAGCACAAGAGAAACAAGAACAAGCGCTAAAAAGGAGGCAAATGCCAAAAGCACCAAGATACCAAAGAAGTCCAAAATTTTATGAAATTCATCTACAATCTAACATTTTTAAATTTATGAAATTGCCTATAACTAAACCAAATCGTAGTAAAATAGTTAGAAGCTACAAAGGAATTCCATGTTATTAAGTATATTTTTCATAAGACTATACCCCTTTTTTAGTTTTATATTTCCAAATGCTCCTATATTTAACTTAAAAATTTTTTTAGCTAAAAGATATTAGTTTGAATCTCAAATTCATACTAATATAATATAATAAAATATAAAATTTATTTAAACTAAAATTTATAAATTATTTATTTAAATTAAAGACGCAGTGTTCATTTTCAAATGAGAATGTTTCAGTGGAGTTTAATAAAATACTATATTAATTAAAGGAAAACAAAAATGCCAATCACACTGCAATGGTGCCGCGTACAGTACTACTCACATGTATGACGAGTGTAGAAAGTCAACAAACGATGAATACTTATTATTTTACATGTAAAATTTTATGGTCCCTTTGTTCATATATAAAGGCATTGGCTGCCTCGTAACCATAAAAACAAACGCGTTTCTTAGGTGAGGTTTTCATGGTTGCCAGCATAAAGGCACAGGATTTGAAGTGGAGATATATAAATATATTTAGTTGTGATCTAATGCATCGCACTATGACAATGTTTGAGTAGAATTCTTATCCAAAATCATCATTTCAATGGAGACACCTTACCTTTTTACTATATATATATATAACTTTTTTCATATTTGAATGAATTAATATATATAGATCATATATAATAATTTTAACTATTAAATTTAAAATAAAAATAAAAACTTAACGAAAAATTATTTTCAATATCTTGCCCAAAAGTAAGGTTAGTCATTCAATCAAAACATCTTGATCATACATTCTAAAATTGTATAGCTAACACTTAATAAATATTATCTGTTAAAGACATTGAAATATAAGAGAATATTAGTAGAAATATGTGACACCACTCATTTAAAATGATATGATATGATATAAAATTAAATGTGTTTTGGTTATAAATGGATTAATTTGTTTAAAACACGAATAAAATTATATTTAAATGAGTTTAATCTGTCCAATCCCTTTAAACACATGTTAAACCATTCAAATTTTATATTATATAAATATAAAACATTAAATTGTTAAATATAATAAAAATTCATATATCATAATATTGTACTTTTAGGTAAGCTAGTATTGTCAATCGCATTAAAAAAAATTAAATAGTTTTGATATTATATTAATATTATTATGGGTGGCCATGATTTGGAACCGGCCGGTCTCGGTTCAATCAAATATATAACTGAAACCGATCTCTTTTTTAGTTCAAGAACAATTCTGATACGGCTGGTTTTGATTTGAGTGATTCAAGATTCAGTTTGGCCAATTTAACTGGTTCAACCGTTAATTTTCTTTTTTAAATTTCTTAATTTGAAATTGGAACCACCGATTGTGGTTTCATAAATGGACAAACCAACTTTAATCTAGTCCTCCTCTAGTTTGAGGCAGGTTTCAATTTTGACTATATTAATTTTCGTTTGATTTCAAATTCAAACCAGCTCGTAACTAGCCCTGATTATAATTTACATAGTTCATAGTATAAATTAGTATTTATATTAAGTATTAATACTAATTAAAAATAATTTAAAATTTAAATAAATATTATATAATATATAATTTAATATTAAACAAATAAGCATAATGAAAATATTAAAGTCATGTAATTTATTGTCAATTAATATCAATATTAATATCTGAGAACATTATATAAATAATGGAGTGGGTGAGTTTTTGGATGGTTAAAATTCTCTGCATCAGTTTCAACGAAATACAAACTCTTATAATTTTTCTTCTTTTCTTCTCAATACTCTCTTCTGGTCCATCCTCAAATTTTCCTGATTTTTATCATTTTTATTGGCTGCCATCAGTATTAAATTATTGATGGTAGCTATTTCCTTTTCTTTTATTATTTATCTTCCTTTATTTTAGGATGTTTGGTTTAGCAGACTATTTTAGACATTATTTATTTATTTTATATAAACAAACAATAATAATTATAATAAAAATTTTACAAAAACAACAACATCATAATAATAATAATAATAATTATAAATAATAATATAGTATTAAATTCTTAATTTTTAATAAGTGCAAAATAATATTATTTAATTTTTCTCTTTTTAACAAATTAATTAATTTTTATGCAACAATCCAAAATTTTTTTCATTAAAACACGTGAGACTTTCTACAATATTATTAGATTATCAAATTTTTTGCTACTAAAAAGAAACAACAATAATAGTAAAACAACAAAAACAAGGTTAATTTTTAGTCATGCCAATTGATAGTCAAGATTGACTGGATGTAGGGGGTTGTTGTTGCTAAAAATCCGCAAGTGCATGAAATTGTACAAGTAGTAAATAATGATCGTTCCACAGAGAATGAGAATTAAGTATTGTGTTTCTCAAGTGTTCACTTGTTTAGACAATCAAGTGGAAATTATTATAGTTTGAGTCTAAATTACCAAAACGAAAAGAGAAAATAAACTCACAATAAGATTAAAGACTAGGGTTCTTACTTTTAACTCAATTTTTTTAAGAATAAAATTAACTCCTAAACAAATTCAGACTTTGTTCACTTGAGAGTATCTTAAAAATTATGAATCTTTCTCTCGAATAGACTAATAATTAATTAGTTGCAATTCACACTTAATTTTATAGCTCTCACTTAATTAAATGCTTCATGTAACCAATTTTAATCTCAGCTTTTATTCAATATTAATTGCTTAATTGTCTCTCAACTAATTAAACAACTAATAAGTTGTTATTCGTTCTAAATAGAATCTATCTATCAATTAAATTATATTTTCTAGATTCATTCATTAGGTGGTCAAGCTAATGAAGACCTTAAGCACAATAACAACCAATGAACTATGTCTTTTGATTCAGGTTTAATTCAATTTAATAACATAATTGAGTTAAAGCAAGAACCCTAAAAGAAATTTAACTACACATATTGATTAAGAGAAAAGATGAGTAACAAAATAAGAATCTAAACATCATTACTAAATTTAAAATAAATAACAATAGAATAAGGAAGGAAGAAACCCCTTCTTTGCTACACAAAGCTAAAATGGAAGTTTCAGAGTTCTTAATCTTCAACACCAATTCCCTTGATCAATAGCAATCATCAAAAGCTAATGTTTATTCCCTAGAGAAAAACTATGAAAAAGCGCTAAGCATTTTGTTCAGTAGTGGCCCTCTGATGGCCTCTCTTTCCCCTTTTTAACTCACAAAAAGGAGAATCTCTATCTCTTGAGAATAGCAGCTAAAAATTTGAATTTTGTAATTCAATTTGATGACACAAGGCTGTGTGTACCTAGGTGCATGGTCGTGCATCTATGTGTCTTGATCTGTCGAGAGTCAGCCATGGTCGTGCACCTATTTGTGCGCGACTATGCATCTCCACTACCATTCATGCATGGTTGTGCATCTTGGTTTGCATGGCCATGCGTCATCTCTAGTCCTTGAAACTTGATCTTTCTGCCTGAATGTACTATCTTTAACTCCCAAACCAATTCATTCTTCTGCGAAGCTCCTCTGCGCTCTCCAATCCATCCTAAGCATCAAAACCATACAGATTTAACCTAAAATACTTAAAATTTACAAAAACTAATAAATTAAATAAAAGCATTAAAACTTCATAAAAACATTATAAAGAACTAAAAATACATCTAAAAAAATCCTAATCCTAACCCATTGAGCGTTAAAAACATAATTTTTTGACACTCATCAAATTCTCCCACACATTAGTCGTTGCTTGTCCTTAAGCAAAACATGAAAACACCCTATTAACATGAAGAATCAAATCCATTAACTAGTTTTAACTTGACTAACTATTTTAATCTTCCATTAATATAAAGTTCAATAACTAAAAATTAAAACAATAACTCGAGGTCAAGGATATATTATTTATCGTGTGAAAAGCAAACTTCTCAATTGAATTTATGAAAATAGAAAATTGACATTATAGAAAAATGAAAGTAAATAGAAATCATTTCAACACTTAGTAAGCCTAAAATTCAACACATACAAGGCATTCACATGGTCATTCTACTTATTTTATTTTATGAAAGGTTTTCCCAACCTCAGTATCCCCTACCTTTCCCATACTACTCAGTGTGGACACCTCCAAAAAGGGTCCTTTGGATATTTGTACTCTATTTTAGAGCATTGGAGTAGAACAAGCATATAATAATTGAAAATTTGAAGTTTTAGCTCCCAAATAATTTATCAACGAGTGTGTTTTATGCTCTATCTCGTTCATTTTCTTCTTTTTTTTTTTAGAAAAACCATAGGTACTGTAAGCACCTAATTTCGGAATGATTAGAGCATGGATGCGATAGAGGACCCAATAATGAAAATTGACTGTGAAATGAGATTTATTGGATTTGATTTATTGGTTTAGAACTAAATTGTAAATTATTTTTAAGATTTATTGTAAATTTTATATATTTAATTTATTTTTTAATGAATTTTCAAAAAATTTAAAAAAATTTAAAAGCAAAAAAAAAAGGGTGGGGCCGAAGTTGGCCATTTGGCCAACGTCGGCCAAATAATTTTCAAGAAGAAGAGTGGCCATATTTGGCCACTCTTGCCCCTTTTTTTTTTATTTACCGCTTTTTTTTTGAAAATTTATTTATTTATATTTATTTATTATTTATCATTAGATTTTGATTAGGTTATTTTGATAAGTATTTTTATTTTATTAGATAAATGTGTGGATAAAATTTATTTTTTAGATAAATAATAAAAATAATTTATTTTAATTGATTTTTATCCTATAATCAGATTAGGCTTATAGGATGGTGTTTTTATAAATACGTGATTTTCTTTTCTCCCTACTTTTATGATTCTTAGCTGTCAACCAAAACACATCCATTTTTCTTACGTACTTTTTTTCAAATAG
>CATIWM010223250.1:0-15278 GCA_949671775.1 Mallotus repandus
TTATTTAGTATATTATGCTTATAATGTTATTTTTATGCTTTAAAGTTAATACTCTTTGTATATTATTGTTATATCCATTTTTTTAGGTACAAACGAGCTCACAAACGAGCTCACACACGAGCTCACAAACGAGCTCACAAACGAGTGCACAAACGAGCTAATAAATGAGCCCACAAACGAGCTAATAAATGAGCCCATAAACGAGCTGATAAATGACCCCACAAACGAGCTAACACACGAGCCCACAAACGAGCTAATAAACGAGCCCACAAACGAGCTAATAAACGGGCCTTCAAACGAGCATAAATCGAGCTTTGTTCGCGAACAAGCTCGAGCTCGTCTAGAGCCGAGCTGGAGCTATGAATTTTTTATTATACCGAGCTCGAGTCCGAGTTCGAACACTTATATATTATGCCGAGCCGAGCTCGAGTAGTCCAAAACTCGGCTCGGCCCGGCTCGATTACAGCCCTAATTAAACGTTTTAATTCTGAGGTATTTTTATATATATAATGAATGTTTTAATTTTGTTTAAGGCTTGCTATGGGTTCCAAATTCGTGTAAATTCCCATTCCCTAGCGTCAGTCATGACTCCCGGGTTTGGGTCGTGACAATAATGGAAGAGAAAAGTAGAATTTGACAATAGAGAAGAGTTAGGATAGAAGAAGAATTCAAGAAGAAAGAATTAAAGAAGGAAAAGAAAATTGAATTTGCTTTATTTAAATAAAAGAAAACCAAAAGAAACTGCCTTTTAATTTGGTTGCATAAAGCAGCTGAGAATTAAAAGACAAAACAAGTCCTTTTGTTTTATTCATTTATTTATGTAAAAGAAAAGAAAACAAAACAAGACAAATACATATATACAAACATACATACATACAAATATATATATATATATATATATATGTATGTATGTATATGGTCTGGGAGTTGACGATGAGACCAAAAGATGAAGGCTAAAAGCAGCGAAACAATTATTTATTTATTTTTTATATTTTTATTTTTTTTATATTGCTTTCTTGTAGTATTTAAATGCAAAGAGAATATTTAGTACTACATTGAAAGATAAATAAACATGTAATGAACTAAGTATGAATAAATATGCAAACAAGCAAATGAAAAATCCTAACTAAGGCATGGAAAATGAAAATTAAAGCTAATTAAAAAGAACACACTTATTGTTGTTATTATTTTTTTTATCTCTATGTTTTTTAATTTTTATTTATTTTTTCTTTATTTGAAAATTAAACACAAAGAAAAGAGAATACACAAAATAGAAATCAAAAGCATGAAAGAAAAGTAATAACTATGTGAGCAAAGATTTTGTTCTAAGTTAAGGTCATTAGCTTTACCCAGTGAACTTCACTGTGGAGGGAGTAATGCGAGAGACTCCCGCTTGTTGGGCATTAATCCTCCATGATAAATCTTGCACCTATGCCCATTGAGCTTGAATGTCTCTACTTTGGTATTTTGCAACTCTAACACAGCATGAGAATGAACTTGAGTTACTCGAAAGGGACTCCATCCCGATTTCAGTTTACTTGGAAACAAACATAAACAAGAGTTAAATAGAAATACAAAATCACCAACATTAAAGGTCTTCCTGAGAATGTGTGCATCATGCCACTTTTTAGTTCTCTCTTTGAATAATTTGGCATTTTCATAAGCTTGCAACCTAATCTCATCAAGCTCCCCCAATTGTAAGAGCCTCTTCTCACCACTAGTCTTCACATCAAAATTTAAAAATTTTGTTGTCCAATATGCTCGGTGCTCTAGTTCCACGGAAGGTGATAAGCCTTCTCAAAAACCAACCTATAGGGTGAGAGTCCAATAGGTGCTTTAAACGATGTGCGATGTGCCCATAGTGCATCATCTAATTTCAAAGCCTAATCCTTTCTTGAAGCTCCAACCATTTTCTTTAAAATTTTTTTGATTTCCCGGTTTGTCACCTCAACTTATCCACTTGTTTGAGGATGAGATGGAGTTACCACTCGATGATAGACTCCATACTTTCTAAGTAAAGACTCAAACTGTTTGTTAAAAAAATGTGAGCCTCCATCACTAATTATTTCCCTAAGAACTCCAAATCTATTGAACAACTTCTTAAGGAATTTTAGTACAACCTTGGCATCATTTTTAGGTGAAGTCAATGCTTCCGCCCATTTAGATACATAATCTACTCCCATCAAGATATATTTATTCTCATGAAGGAAAAGGCCTCATAAAATCGATACCCCACACGTCGAACAACTCTACTTCTTGAATTAAAGAAAGTGGCATTTCATGTCTTAGAAATATTTCCTGTGTGTTGGCATCTATTATAATGAAGCACATACTCTCTTGCATCCTTGAACAATGTAGGCCAAAAGAATCCACATTCTAACACCTTTGAGGCTGTTTTGGTTGTGCCATAATGACCTCCATAGACTGAATCATGATATTGTGAGAGAACATCATACACTTCTGACTCAGGAATGCATCTTCTAATAAGCCCATCTCCACATATTTTATAAATAAATGGCTATTCCCACTAATATTATCTGACTTGGTACAAAAAGCTCTTCTTAGTTTTATAAGAGAGATCCTCAAGAAGCACTCCACCAGCTAAATAATTTGCAAATTCAGCATACCAAGTAGTAAAAATTTCTTTTAAAGCTAAAAGAAACTCATCAGGAAAGCTATTATTTATTAAGGGTTGACTGCTAAGATTTTCTTCTCTTTCCAATCTTGATAAATGATCTGCAACTATGTTCTCTGATCCTTTCTTATCTTGAATCTCCAAATCAAATTCTTGGAGTAACAATACCCATAGAATGAGTCTGGGTTTGGTGTCTTTCTTGGCTAACAGGAATCTAAAAGCTGAATGGTCTGTGAATATGATCACCTTAGAGCCAAGCAAATAAGCATGAAACTAATATACAACAAAAACTATCGCCAACATCTCCTTTTCTGTGGATGTGTAGTTTAGTTGTGCATCTGCCAAAGTCTGACTCGCATAGTAGATGACATGCAAATTCTTGTCTTTCCACTAACCTAACACTGCTCTAACTACATGATTACTCACATTACACATGATCTCAAATGGTAAAGACCAATCCGAAGGTGTAATGATGGGAGCTGAAACTAGTGCCTCTTTCAACTTGTTAAAAGCACTTAAACAAATATCATCAAACACAAAAGGTACATCTTTATTCAACAAGTTAGTAAGAGGTTTAGCAATAAGTGAAAAATCTTTAATGAAATGCCGATAAAAACTAGCATGCCCTAGAAAATGTCAAACTCCCTTTATTATTGTAGGAGGTGGTAACTTCTCAATCATATCTGTCTTGGCTCTATCCACTTCAATTCGCTTGCTAGAGATTTTGTGTCCCAAGACTATCCCTTCATCCACCATAAAATGGCATTTTTCCCAATTGAGCACAATGTTAGTCTCTTCACAATGCTTAAGCACCCTGTCAATGTTAGCTAGACATAAACCAAAAGAATCACTAAAAATAGAAAAGTCATTGATGTGCATATTATTTACGTGTCTTAGAGTTAAATTTTAATAAATTTTGAATACAAAATAATTTAATTTAAATAGCTTTTGGGTATAATTAAGAGTTTGTTTAGTAATTAGTATTTGATTAGGATTTTTATTATTATTTTTCTATTTATGAAGATATATTTAGTTTTTAATTAATTTTTATCTTTTGTGTCAAGGTGGACCTGAGAAATTAAAGAGCAAGTGAGGAGGAATGTAGAGTTAAATTGTCAAAGCTTCCAAACTCTGTGTAAAGACATGTTCGAGCCAATTGCAAGCCATATTTTAGCCATCCAGAGCCAATCACATTATGGATGTCACCTAGCTTTGTCACGGATTGTCTTTGCCAATTCCAAGCCGTGTGATGACTAGGAAGTCTCCTGTTTTGCAAATTAAGAAGATTTGAGACCAAAGAGGACTCTCCCCAACCCTAGTTCTATATAAAGGAAATTAAAACACTTTTTGAGGGGATGAGGAGGCAAGATACACAAGACGGCTGAAGAAAGATTGACAATTGTTAAACAACTTTATTTTTATTTCATCTTTCTATTTTTCTATATAACATGTTTATGGATTTCTCCATAGCCATGTGTGGCTAATTCTCTTTTAGAATCTCGGTTGGGAGTAGCTATACCATTATATGAATTGAATATAAGTATTTTTATTTGATTTGAATTTCAGTTAATTCTTTGTGTTGCAATATTATCTAGTTATCATTCCAAGCCTATTTGATTGCTTGTTTATGGATAAATTCACCAACGAGAGTTAGGAGAATTTATTAGCTTAAAAACACTTAGAACTTAGATCACTCAACCATGAGAGTAGGCGAGTTCTTCGGGGAGTCACGACAGTTTAATCACGGTGACAAATTAATTGCTAAAAGTTTTAATGAGCTAGGATTAAATTATTAATCACGAGAGTAGATTAGATTTTAATCCTTGCATGCTTAATTAAACTTGAGAGTGTCTTTAGGTAATATAGAGCAATTACCCTTAACTGAATTCCAAAGATTATTTGTTTGATAATGTGTTCAAGATTAGAATGGAATAGTGAAACTAAACCTAGATTCTAAGCATTAAATATCTAATTCTAGTTTAGTTTATTTTATTGATATTTATATTTTATAATTACTCAACTTCTTTTACTCAGTTTTCTAGCTAAGTTATAGGTAAAAATAATTGGTAGTCGATATACAGTCTTCATGGGAATGATATCTTATGTGCTATAATCGCTACTCGTGCGCTTGCGAGTTTTGAGAGCAACAGTCATCCATGAATATCTCTATGATACCTTCTACCAAATCTGAGAATATCGCCATCATACACCTTTGGAAAGTTACAGGCGCATTACATAATCCAAATGGTATTCGCCGGTAGCCAAAAGTGCCATAAGGACATGTAAAAGTTGTTTTATCTTGATCCTTAGGAAAAATAAAAATTTTGTTATATCCAGAATATCCATCAAGCAAACAATAAAAAGAATGTCCTAAAACCCTTTCCAGCATTTAGTCAATAAAGGGTAAGGGAAAGTGATCTTTCCTTGTGGCCTTATTTAATTTTCTATAGTTTATACACACTCACCACCCTTTTTGAGATTAACTTTCCTTCTTCATTCTCTATCACTATCATCCCACTCTTTTTAGGCACATATTGAATTGGACTTACCCACTCACTATCAGAAATAGGATAAATGATACCTGCAAATAAAAGCTTTACAATTTCTTTCTGTACTACTTCTTTCATATTTAGATTAAGTCTTCTTTGTCTCTCAGCTGTAGGCCTATGCCTCTCTTCCATATAAATCCTATACATGACAATAGAGGGACTAATTCCTTTTATATCATAAATTTGCCAACCTAGAGCTCAAATTCTACCCCTTACTACCTCACAAACTCTCTTTTCTTACTTAATAGCCAATTTATTAGAGATAATAATATGTAGTGTATTAGCCTCTCCTAAGAATGCATATCTCAAGTGATTTGGTAATGGCTTAAGCTTTAACTTTGGTGGTTTTTCAATGGAAAGGAGTGTGGGGTTGTCACTTCTCACCAATAACTCAGGTTTAGTGAATTCATGCTCATGCTCTTCCTTACTCTCTAGCTCATCACTCGGTATCTCATCTCCCCCACTCACATTTGAAGAAAAATTGAATTCTTAAAAACATCCATCAATAGCAACAATTTTCATTTATGATTAATCATCTAAAGGGTATTTCATTAATTTAGACATGAAAAAATCAACTTTATCATCTCCTACCCTTAATGTTAATTTACCCTCACACTCATCAATTATAGCTTTACCCGTGTTTAAGAAAGGTCTACCTAAAATTAATGGAAAAGACCTATCTTCCTCAAAATCTAATATGATAAAATCAATAGGGAAAATAAACTTATCTACGTTTACCAAGATGTCTTCAATCATACCACGAGGCTTCTTGATGGAATGATCCGCTAACTGTAATGAAATGTTTGTGGCCTTTATGTCTCCCAACTCTAATTTTCTGAAAACAGAAAAAGGCATTAAGTTAATACTTGCCCATAAATCATACAAACATCTAGGAAATTCACTAGTACCAACAATGCATGGAATTGTAAGACTCCCTGGGTCTTTTAATTTGGTTGGAATCTTGCATGAAATGATTGAACTACAGGTCTCTATTAGAGAATATGTTTCATGTTCATCCCAATGCTGCTTGTTTGTGATAAGATCCTTTAAGAACTTAGCATATTTGGGCATTTGAACAAGTGCTTCAGAAAAGGGAACATTAATTTGCAACTTTTTAAAAATTTTCAAAAATTTTGAGAATTATTCTTCATCTTTCTGCTTCTTCAATCTTTGAGGGAATGGTAGCTTTGGCACAAAAAAGGATGGTGTAGATTTAGGAATCTCCTTTTGCTCTATTTTTTTGTCCTCTTTTGCCTCATCTTCTACCATGGCATACTGCTTCTCATCTCTCTTTTCACCTTGTGTTTTCACTTCCTTGCTACTCCTTAAAGTGATAGCTTTCAATTCCTTAGGATTTAACTTTGTAGAACTTGGAAGATTTCCTTGTGCTCTTTTTCCCATGGCATTAGCAAGCTATCCAAGTTGTACCTTGATGTTGTGAATCGAGAAGAAGTGATTCTTTGCAATTTGATCAAATTTGGCCTCTATTCTCTTTTGGTTCTCCTCATGGCTAGACAACTTATTTGTGGTGGCATCTAAAAATTTATCTAGTTTGTTCTCTATAGATGCCATCCTATCTTGTGGTGGATAATGAAATCCTGGTGGTGCTTGATGTCTTTGCAAGTTGTTATTATTGTTGGGGAAGTTTGGTGTAGCCACATTGTTGTTATTACTCCACGAAAAATTTGGGTGATTTCTCCACCCCGGATTGTAAGTGTTGGAGTAAGGATTATTGGCTTGCCTCCCTTGAAATTGATTGCCAACAAAATTAACTTGCTCTTGGTATCCATCTCCCACCATACATGCATCAAAAACACCAAATTCATTATTTAAGTACCCCACAAAATTACAATTTTCACCTAAAGAGGTTGGATTATTTTTATTGGTGAGGTTGCCAAATTGTTTTGTCAATGCAGAAATTTAAGCTTGAAGGCTATCACTGTGTCAACTTCTAGCCTTCCCGTTTGTTTTGGTGGATGTACTCTCTTTGAAGATCATAGACAATTGTCAAGCGCCATCCTATCCAAAAGTTGTGCCACCTCATCCACTATTTTCCTCATAAAAAATCCTCCAGCCTTAGCATCAATGGAATCCCTTGTGTAATTTATGACTCCATTATAAAATGTCCTTATCAGCACATCTTTAGGCAATCCATGATGTGGGTAACTTCTCTACAATTTTATGAACCTCTCCCAAACTTCACTAAAGGATTCATGCTCAAATTGTTAGAATGAAGTGATCTCCTTTACCATCTTAGCTGTCTTAGATGGTGGAAAATATTTTGCTAGGAATACTCTAGCCAAATCATTCCAGTTAGTGAAAGAACTAGAAGGTTAAGACTTCAACCATTTCTTAGTTTTGTCCTTGAGAGTGAATAGGAACAATCTCAGCCTTAATGCATCACTTGACATGCCATTATACTTGAGTGTGTCATAAATTTCCAAAAAATTGGCAATGTGGTCATTTGGGTCTATCCTCCTTAAGCATCCCATAAAATTGGACAATCGATTGGATCATCTGCAGTAATGCTAGTTTGATCTTGAAAGTATTGGCTTCAACATTTGGTCTCATGGTACTTTGACTTGTGCCTCCCAAACCGGGCATGGATGTGTCCAACAACACCCTTGTATCAACTTGATTCTCATTGTTTGCCATCCTATTTGACTCTTCTCACAAGCATCTTCGGTTTTCCTTCTCAAACCTTGTGAGTTCCAGTATGTAAGTGAGTAGATTCTTGCTTGATCTTAGGGTATTATGCATAGACCGAAAAAAAATTCTGCAAAATTAAAAAAAATGAATTAAAAAGAAAAGAAAAAAATTGGTGCCTTAATCCAACAAAAAAAATAAAATTAATTATGATGTTAGAATCGAGTCCATGGCAACAGCGCCAAAAACTTGTTTATGCAAAACCGCAAGTGCACGATATCACCAAGTAGTATAAAAATATCATTCCTATAAGGACTTGTTCTAATCACCTATTAATTCAATTTTTATTGTTTAAGCCTTTCAATTTCACTTTGTTTTTTTTACTAAATTAAATTAAACAAAAGAATGCAAAATAAATTTCGTAAAATTTATATAAAAAGATTTATCAATATATAAAATTGCTAGGGATTGATTCTCTTCACAATAATTAGTCATTTTCAATTAATGTGTTATTAAGCTTGCATATTCTTGGGGTTTCTAAATTATCAATTAGTCTTTCTCAAGAACTAATTAATGTTTTTAACTCATGAATTAACTTAGGAACACAAGATTTTAATTCTCATTGCAAACCTATTTCCCAAATTAAATCATAAATTAATTCACCATAACCATATGAAATTTAATACTTTTATGATATCTCTACCTATAAAAGAATTAAATCTATGATTATAGATCCATTAAGGTTTTGATCTCTTAACCTAAAACCTTAATTTTAATTATGTGAATGGTGATAAAGCATCAACATAAAGAAAGCACAATAACCATAGTATGCAAGAAAATAATAAACACATTAAATGAAAATCAACTAAATAATGTTTAGATTATCAATCCCCAACAAATAAATATTTAGCCTAACATTAAGAAAAATATCATAATCAATTCACAAGAACAACCCATACTAAAATTTCAAGAGAAAAGAGAAGAAAGTAAAACTAGAGTTTTTGTTCTTCAATCTTCACTCTTGATTTATTTGAACATTTTAGCTACTGCCTCATGCTTCCTTCATTTCTTCTTCAGCTCCCTTTTTTCTATGTCTTGTTCTTCTCTTCTTTCTTCTATATATCTTCTTTTTTTTTCTCTTGTCTTTTTTTTATTTCTCTCCATGATTTCCCACTTTTGTTTGTCCCCTTCCAAATTAATACATCTCACTTTTGTTTGTCCCCTTCCAAATTAACACATCACACTTTTGTTTGTCCACTTCCAAATTAACACATCACATCCCACCAATTAAGCCACTTTAGATTTGAAAAATACAAAAGAAATTGTAGTTGGCCACATCATAAAAATGTTTCAGTTGTATTTCACCTTCTCATCTACAAAATCAAGACAACACATAAAAACAACCTAATTCCTAATAAAATATAACTAAACACACTCTAATCATGCATCAAAGTAACTTAAAAATGCCTACAACTAACAAACAATCAATAAGTTTTGCTTAATGTGTTGTGTCGGGAGGCAACAACTTGTTGGCTATTGTCGTTTACTGTGCTTTCTTTCAGCTTTCTATCTTATGGCCATTGTATTGTAAACTAAGCAACTAATAAATAAATGAATACTGAAAATAAATTGTATTTTTATTTAGATTTAGAAAAATATAAGAAAAAATTTAAATTGCAAAGAGTAAAAAAATTATTGGAATCTATATGCTTTATTTTGTTTATCTATTTTACTTTTACTTTAATTTATGTTTGATAAATATAAACTTAATTTTTATTAATAAAAACTTCTAATAGAAAAATTAATGACGCTAATATTATTGTATCCTCAAAGGGAAAAAAATGATAGTATCAATTTTTAGAAAGATCATTTGTTTTTTTGATATAAACCACCGGTATTCATAGTCTATTAGATTATGATATAGATAGAATTGCAAAATATTTATTTATTTGTTAAAGAAATTTCTATTTATTCAATGTTTTCAATTTTTATTCAAGTAGAAAAAAATCTATTTATTTAATGTTTTAATTTTTATTCAAGTAGAAAAAATTAAAGGAATAAGTGTCATTATAAGAATGATTATATATATATATTTGAGTATTCAAATTAAAAACTAATGGGTCAAACCATTAAGAATTCAAATTTTTATTAAAAAAGATATTTACTATATTTATTTAGTATTATGTTTTAACTAAAACATTATTATATATATCTTAATATTACTCAAATTCTAAAAATATTCATATACTACATATTTTTCTACCTTAAATCACTCAAATATATTTTTTTAAATCATTAAAAAATTTATTTTTTAAAAAAATTTTAAAAATATAATAATTATTTGGTATTGTTTGTCAACTAAAATGCTACTATATATACTATAATACTATTCTGATAATTTTAAAAACTAATCTTATAACTAAAAATTATGGTAACAAAAATTAAATTAATATGATACATTTTATTTTTAATTTAATTTTCTATTTAAATTATTTATTTATTTATTTATTCTACAGTTCACACATTGCACAAATTGATGACTAGTTAATTTTTATTTTAAGTGAGTTGTATAATTAATGAAAATGTTAATTTAATTCATTTACACTAAATATTTTATTTTATTTTATTTCATTTTACAATAAATTTAAAATAAAATTTATCTATAAATGAATTTGAAATATTCTAAATAATTTTATTTTTATTTACTTTATTTTACTTTACTATTATTATCATAATATAAAAATATATTAAATTAATTAATTAATTATTATTATTAATAAAATAAAATTTCCTTTATAAGAAATGAAGCAACCATAAAAACACCATAAATTTGTTTTAATGAATTTTATTTCATTTAAATAAAAGTAAAAATTTCTAGTAAATTTTTTAAAATTTAATTTGATAATAAATAATATTGATGTGAGCTATCATAAGAGTAAATTAAGGGATGAAGATCCCTTCATCAGTGGGTCAACTAGACTCTATTAGAATCAATTTAAACCTTGATTGTCTCTTGTACATACCAAAAATAACAGTAGTAGGGTTGTTATAACTTGCCACTGTATTGTAAACGAAATACAAAAAAAAAAAAAAACAAATAATTTTTTTTCATTCTTTCTTATCTCAAAGTATCATGGTATCAGAGCAAGTTATTCTTCCCAAGCTCTGGCAATTCAAAGCAAAGATAGTCAACAACAAAACTCTTATTTTCTATCATGGCTGATGACAACTCACATTCTGGTATTCCCCTAATATGTCGTCATCTTCTATTCTATCAGAACTCACTGCAAAAATGGCCAAAATCCTATCCAAAACTTCAATTTTGAACCAAATAATAGACACAACCACTGTTCCAATTGGGATCAAATTGGATGGAATAAACTATGCACTTTGGTCACAAGTGGTGGAGATGTACATATCTAGCAAAGACAAGTTAGGGCATATTAATGGTGATTTACCTCAACCTGTAACAACTGATCTGAGCTTTTGCAAGTGGCGCATAGATTATGCTATTGTGAAAGGCTGATTAATTAACTCCATGGATTCATCATTGATTGGAAATTTTATCTTATTTCCAACTATAAAAATGGTTTAGGATGCTATAGCAACAACCTATTTTGATGGAAGTGATACTTCTAGAGTATATGACCTTCGACGCAAGGTTTCACGTCTCAGGCAAGTAGGTGGATCACTAGAAAAATACTATAATGATTTGCAAGGATTATAGAGAGAAATCGATTTTGGAAGGCCAAATCTAATGCAATGCTAGGCAGATATTCAGCATTTCAACAATATGGTACAAAAATATCGGGTGTATATTTTTTGGATGGTCTAGATGTGTTAAAGCATTAAGATTTATCTTGGATACATTATTTTGTTTGTTTGTATTATGCTTATTTTAATTATAACTAAGTCTAAAGTTGTGGTTTATATTTCAGCTTGTAGAAGAAGCTGAATATTAATATATGAACTAAATTTCTAGCTATCTTTTTTGTCAAATAAGATTCAGATATGTAATCATGAACTTCTTTGTACTGATGTATGTATATAAGAAATGAAAAGTAATAGAAGTGTGTGGAAGATAATTTTCTAAGTGCATATTACTCTAAAGTTTTTTTCTGTGTTTACTGTGTTCTTGAGATTTTCAGTTGTTTTATGTGTCTTAGTTTTAACAAATGGTATCAGAGCTCTATTCTTAAGGGCTGTGAGTTTTTTTTTTGTTTGAGTGAAGAGAACTGAGCAAGAGAGTTAAGTTTTGGCAACCTCTAGTTTTTCTCAACCTCCACATACCTTCACAGGGGAAAGCTATCTTACTTGGGCTATCAAGATGAAATCTCATTTGAAAGCTTTGAGTTTATGGGAAGCTGTTGAAGTCGGAGAGGATCCTCATCCACTCAGTCAGAATCCAACCTTAGCTCAGATCAAGGCTTACGAAGATGAAAAAGCAAAGAAGCCTAAAGCACTTAGCTACTTACATATTGCTATAACATATGTGGTTTTCACTTCTATAATGACTTGTGAATCACCCAAAAAGGTCTAGGATAAGCTTAAAGAAGAGTATGAAGGGAGAGTTAGAGTTAAGAATATCAGGCTCCTAACACTCAAGAGAGAATTTGAGCTTTCAAAGATGAAAGATAATGAAGGGGTGAAAACTTACTCTACAAGGCTGATGAATATAGTTAATCAGATCAAACTATAGGATGTTAATTTTCCAAATCATAGGGTTGTTGAAAAAATTTTGATCAGCCTTCCTAACAAGCTCGAGGCCAAAGTTATAGTTATTAAAGAGTCATGTGATATGAAAAAGCTCACCATTATTGAGTTAGTAAGCAAATTGCTAGCTCATGAACAAAGAACTAATATGAGATCTGAGGAGGTGGTTGAAGGTGCATTTCAAGTAAAGCACAAAGGGATAAAGTTCTCATTAAAATGTACTAAAAAGCAAGCTCTTGAAAAGGTTGAAAAGGAGAATGCACTAGAAAATTCAACAGAACTTGCTAGAAAAGGAAGATTCCCTCCTTGTGGCATCTGCGAAAAGGCTAATCATTTAGAGAAAAATTGTTGGCAAAATTGCAAGCCTCCAATTCAATGTAGATTTTGCAAAAAAATGGGGGCATATTAAAAGGTTTTGTAAAAGCAAACAGAACCAAGTACAACAACCGGTTCAGTCGATTAATTTTACTGATGAGCAAGAGAAAGAAGAAAAATTGTTCATGGCCTCTTAACTTTGTGAAGCTGATAAAGTTAAAGTTTGGTTTATTGATAGCGGTTGTATAAGTTATATGGTGAAAAATAAAAGGTTGTTCTGAAGCTTGAATCAGTCAGCCAAAGCTAAAGTGAGGATGGGAAATAGAGCCCTTGTCTAAGTTGAAGGCAAAGGTTCAGTTGTAATTCACTCCAAACAAGGTACTAAATTTATTCATGATGTTTTGAATGTACCTAATTTGGATCAAAATCTCTTGAGTGTTGCTCAAATGGTTAAAGATGGATATTCATTTTTTTTTCAAAGGAGACGTGTGTGGTTTATGATCCTCTTGATTATGAGCTAGTTAGAGTTAAAATGGTTAACAATAGCTTTCCTATAAAATGGGAACAAATTAATGCTCATGCTTACAGTGCAAAGGCTGATGAGAGTCTGGTTTGGCATAGGAGGTTTGGCTATTTTAATTTAAAATCATTGAAATGGATGCAATTACATCAGTTGGTAGAGGATTTGCCTTGTATTTCAGTTTTAGATGATGAATGTGCTAGTTGTCAAGTTGGAAAGATGCATAGAAAATCATTTCCAGTTGACAAAGTATGCAGGGCAAGTTAGAAATTAAAGCTTATCCATTCAGATGTCTGTGGGCCTGTGCAAACTCCTTGTCTTAGTGGTAACAAATATTTTATGTTGTTTATAGATGACTATACCATAATGGTCTAGGTGTATTTCATCAACAACAAGTCTCAAGTTTTCTTAATGTTTCAGAAATTTAAAGTGATGGTTGAAACTCAATCAGGTTGCAAAATTAAGAACTTGAGAACTGATAATGGCAAAGAGTTCACTTCAAGCAAATTCACTAGATTTTATGACCAGGCTGGCATACGTCAATAGGTTACCGTTCCATATACTCTGGAACAAAATGGAGTTTCAGAGAGGAAGAACAGAACCATTGTTGAGATGGCAAGGTGTACGTTAGCTGAAAAGAGGCTTCCAAAGTATTTATGGGCAGAGGCTATTAACACAGCAGTCTACCTTCAAAACAGACTACCAACAATGTCTATTCATGGCGTTACTCCAATTGAGGCATAGAGTGAAATCAAACCATTTGTCAAGCATCTTAAGACTTTTGGATCTATTTATTACACTCATATACCAGCTAAAAAAAGGAAGAAGTTGGATGATAAGGCTGAATTAGGTATCCTTTTGGGTTATGCAGCAAATTCAAAAGGGTATACAGTCTACAACCTTCAATCAAAAAAGGTTGTTGTTAGTAGAGACATTAAAGTAGATGAAGATGCTCTTTGGGACTGGGATAAAGAGCTAGTTGAGAAGAAGGCGTATGACTCAAGTCTAAAAAGAGTTATTGCTAAAAAAAATTAGTTTGAAGTTCAAGAATCAAATAGTAAAGAAAATTAAGAACCTGAATCTCCAATTTTAAAGACCAAGTCACTTGCTAAAATTTATGAAAGATGCAATCATGTTATGTTGGAGCTATCCACTTATGAAGAAGCTTTAAAGTTTCAAGTCTAGAATCAAGCAATGGAGGAGGAGATTTCCATGATTGAAAAGAACAATACATGGGAGCTTGTTGATGGGCCAATTGAGAAGAATGTGATTGGTGTGAAATGGGTATATAGGGTGAAGCTAAATCTGGATGGTTCAGTCTTAAAGCACAAAGCAAGACTTGTAGTAAAAGGTTATGAGCAACAAGCTGGTGTTTACTTTAAAGATACATTTGCTCCAGTTGCTCGACATGAAACAATCAGCTTGCTCATTGCTATTGCAGCAAATCTTGGCTGGAAAATTTATCATCTGGATGTAAAATCGGCATTTTTAAATGGTGTGTTGGAGGAGGACATTTATGTTGATTAGCCTGAAGGTTTTAATATTGCAGGTGCTGAGAACAAAGTGTACAAGTTGAAGAAAGTCTTGTATGGGCTTAAACAGGCTCCGAGAGCATGGTGTAGTAGAATTGATGCTTATATCACAAGCAAGGATTCAGAAGGAGCGAAAATGAGGCCACTCTCTATGTCAAACGCTTTAAAAATGACAAATTCATTGTAGTGTCTTTATATGTTGAAGACTTGTTAGTTACTGGTGGTGATTCTTGTTGACCTTAGCAATAATCAATCTTGATTTTGATCTTAACAATCTTAGTTTTGAGCATCTAACATGTTTGTTTAAGTGTGTATAAGCTAGGACTATCATGCAAATCAAAATGGAGCTAAGCATGCTTTTGGGCTAA
>CATIWM010223264.1:0-12226 GCA_949671775.1 Mallotus repandus
CAAAATTAGAACAAAAATAGAGAAAACACATATAATAATAAAATAACCGCAATAATAAATCAACATAAACCTACCAAAATCATGCTAATAACAGATTAATATAAATCTACTAGTACAAATGAACTAAAAAAAAAATAAAACTCACATATTTATACTAAAAAAATATTCTTTTAAACTTCATGCAAATAAACCTAATTTTATAAATATAAATTATTTTTAATGTTTTTTTATCATGTTCAAAATAAAGAAATAAAAATATATAAAATTTTGATTAATTCAGTTAACCGATTTTTTGAGTACAAGATCCCAAAAATGCTAATTGAACCGAATCAAATTGAACCAAACTGAACCAAACCAAATCAAACCAAATAATGTCGGTTCAATTTTTAGTTCGGTTTCTTCATTTGATAAAAGTGCTAGGCTTGTGAACAGTAATTGAATAGTAAAAATTTGATATATAAAACATAAAAAAAACGCCGAAACCATGAAAAATTCATAAATTTCACGTCAAATCTTGAGTAATATACCAAACCGAAGCTAACAAATTATATAAACATACTCTCCTCAACCTCCTAATGAAAAGAAGAGCGAACTCAGAGCAAGAAAAAAATTTACATAAATAGTAACCATTCAAAACTACAATAGATTATACATAAACTTTCACAAAATAAAAGAAGCAATAACAAAAATTTTATTTAAAATATAAAAGCAATATTCAAGGATGAAGATTCTTAATAAAAGATGAGAATTTATTTTCTTTAAAATGATTGGCCCTCAGAAGTTTGATATGTCTCTGCACTAACAAGAACATAAGAACAACTTTTACTCCCCATAAGCAACCTTCCAGCCCTTTTTCTTCTCAGTCTCTCTTTTTATTTTCTTTTTATTTTGGCATTTTTTTCTATTTTTTTCATTTTTTCTATCTATCCATCTGTGTTTTCTTCCTCATGGCTTTTTTTTTTCCTCCTTTGCTCCAGCTGCTACTCCTTTCTTTTTATCTTTTCTTCTTACCCTCTCTCCAATCAATCTCCCCACTCATTATTCAACTCTCCTCCCCAAAAAACTCACCCACTCCCCACTAATAGACTAAAAGTCCATCATACAAACCCATAATCATGATCTCTGATCGTTCCAAATTGTGTGTCAATAATAACAACATATGCAATCTTCAAAAGTTGTCTTCACTAATTTTTTTTTGTCTGTCAGGGTAAAGAGATGCTAGCGGGCTTCATGGGCCTTTTGGGCATTAGTGGGCTTTTGAGTTTCTCTTGGGCTTTCCAAGCCCAACTAGAATTTATAAGGGGAGAAATTGGGCTTTTGGGCCATTTTAGGAGTTTCAGGCCGTTCCTTTCCATCCAGTGTTTGTTCAATTTCATCATTGGGCTTTATTTCGGGATGATTAAACTAAGTGTCCACAGTTTGTCCCTTGTTAATGGCCAATCAAACCAGGTATCTACAATTTGCCCCCTACTTTTTCAAAAATCAAAATGCAAGTAATGAAATAAGATTTATGAAAAAGCATGCATGCATAATAAATAGTAAGAATGACATACCTAACCTGTAGGCTTCACTTGGGCCGTCAGTTTTGGGAATTGAAACGAGAAAAGTGAAACTTTAACTTGAAACGTGACCATGATAGTCAAGGTTTTTTTGGCCCAATCAGCCACTCATTATAGTTTGTCGCGTGATTCTCAGATTTTCCTGGTTCGATCTTCACTCAGTAGAAAGAGATGAAATGTAACCGTGTTCCTTGGGTTTTCCTGGCCCGATCTTCATTTAGTAGAAAGAGATGAAACGTAACCGTGTTCCTCAGGTTTTTCTAGCTTGAGTCATCACTTACAAACATAATCCCAGGTTTTCCTGGCCGGAGTCATCACTCACAAATGTGATCCCGAGTTTTCCTAGCCCAAGTCATCACTCACAAATGTGATCCCGATCTTGGGTTTTCCTTACCCGAGTCATCACTGACAAATGTGATCCCGGGTTTTTCTGGCCTAAGCCATCATTCAAAAACGTGATCCTGAGTTTTCCTGGCCTGAGTCATCACTCACCAATGTGATCCTGGGTTTTCCTGGCCCGAGTCATCACTCACAAATATGATCCCATGTTTTCCTAACTTGAGTTATTACTCATAAATGTAAGATGTACTTTGGGGATTTATTGCCCAACCAGACACTCCTATTACTGATGCTTTGATCATAATATCTTTAACTCTCCAGTATCAATTTTGGGGTACACCCGAGAGGTGAAAAGAAATTCTTTATTTTTTTTCTTAGAACATGTACTTAATAGGCCAATCCTGGGCTTCTCTACCTTCCCCTTTTCTTTTTCTTCCTTAATAAGATTTCCCTTTTCTTCCCTTCTTCTCTTTTATATATAAACTCCTTTTCCACCTTTTCTTTTTTTGAATTCATTTTTTCTTTTAATTTCAAATTATCTTGGCAAAAAAGGTTAGTAGTAATAGCTCATAAATTATGCATGTACCTCGAGATCAGGGAGAGTATATGTATTGATTGATCAAGGCCTAGTGGGACCACCTGATGCATGTGACACAATAGCGAAAGGTAACACAATCTCCTACTTCTATATGTATGCATGCTTTTATAATTTCTTACCTCTTGATGCCGTGTCGCCTCTTCATTGGGGCATTATCTTTGTGTAAAGAGACAATATTAAAACATCTCTATATCGCCTCAGCGCCTCGATTCTGTAGGTTTCCCTTCTGTAGCCCTAACCACATATAACACTCCGCGTCCCTCACCCAAAAACTCTATTTTTTCATTTCTATCACACCCAACCTTTGAAAAATGATAGAAAGTAGCCTTAAACAACTGCAATCGGTTCTGAAAAGCCTAGATGGTGACACATAGGAAAAAATAGAGCCGTTTCACTTATCTACTTTTCAATCTTTGCATGTTAGGAAGATCAATTTCTTTTTCTTACATACTATGGCTCAATTTTGGGATCCTCAGAAACATGTCTTGCGATTCAATTCTTTCAAAATATGCCCCCTGCCTGAAGAATTTGGAGCTATTATGGGTTGCCATATAGATTCTGCTTGTCAAATTGTGACCCCTTAGTTAAGGATTCCTAATTTACACTTTGTTCAACTTCAGATGGCCCAACATTTCAAATTTTCTCCACAATCTTCTCTCCACTATATTTTTGGAGCTGAAATTCTAATGGAATCTTTCCTAGAAGCTGTTGCAGCTGTGAATAATAAGGAGGTTTACTGGCCTTGAATGATTGCTCTCTACTTATATACATAGTTTCTGTTGGTTTCCCCTTCTGGCAACTGCGACTCAAAGGTTCTTCACATTCTGGATCAAGTGGAATCAGGCTTGAATCCTTTCCTCTTATCTTGGCGGAGACTATCATTGGGCTTAACAACTTCTCTGAAACTAAGCGATTCTCAAGGAGTCCCCTACTGCTGGAGGTTAGCTTCTTTCTTCTTCTCTTTCCACTTACTGCTTTTCTGTCATTTTTACCCATTCATCATCTCTACAAGCCTGGTTCCATGAAAAGTTAAGGTTGCTCGAACCTCCTAAAGACATTGCACATTATAAAACCAAACATTGTCGTACAAGAAGACTTCACCCCATCTCAGAAGATATTTGGAGTTAGTTATCCACATTTCCTGACACTCTAATTCAGTGGATGTGCCCATGGTGGAGGTTGTAGCATGTGACCACTCAGTCTTATACTTACTGTGTTCCCCTAGCCGGTCTCCATTTTGCCACTTTTTACAATCTTGCTCGGCTTTGCAGGCAATATGGACAGAAACAGATGATTCCAGAGCTGGTGCATGAGTTTGAATCGGGGCCTCTCACTCAGAACTTCTTGGATAATCTAGCTGCAACTTGGCCTCAGAGGACCATTCAGAGGTATATCGACTACAACGCAGATCAGTCCACTGATGACCAGTACAACACATGGAAAGAGATGAATTCATTATAAACAGAAGGACAAGGGCATTGTAGGCATCGAGTGCCCAAGGAGTTCAAAAGAGAAGAAGACAGAATTCACTTATGTAATCTATTCTTAATTTTTTTTTTTTGGATGAAATTTCCTTTTTAGTTAAGCAGTATATAATAAGCATTTAATACAATGTTCAACAATAACAAAAGCAATCCGTTCCATTTAAATTAAGCATAAAGCGACTATACATTTTGCTTCTTACATATCTCTTATCGTTAGTTGGCTTGTCCCTGTAAGTTTTTTAACTAACTATTTTTTTTCTCTCTCTCCTTTTACCTATCCTTAATTTTTGCTTGGACCATCTCTTTTAAGATTTTCAATCCATTAAGACTTTTTAATTTTCATTTTTTGTCTCTAACTTTTTGCCCGGGCAGCCTTTTTTCGAGGTTTTCTCCCTAGCGAGACTTCACAGGAAGTACTTCTTAAGTTTATCCAGGTTAATGGGCTCTCTGAACTCATTTCCTTCTAAGTCAGATAGGATAGCAGCGCCTTTGAAAAATAGCTTCATCACTTAATATGGACCTTCCCAGTTCGGCTCAAACTTTCCCCGCGGATCAGTCATGATTGGCCTGGTGCGCTTTAACACCAAGTCACCTTCTTTGATCTTATCTGGCTTAATCTTCTTATTATAAGCTCAGGCTATCCTTTTTTAATACAACTGAGAGTGATACATGACCTTCATTCTCTTTTCATCTCGCAGCATCAGCTGTGCTAATCAGCTTTTTACCCATTGATACTCAGGGATTTTTCATTCCAAGAGAACCCTTAATGATCGAATCTCAACCTCCATTGGTAACACAGCTTCACATCCATACACCAGAGAATACGGAGTAGCTCCCGTCGATGTTCTGGCAGTGGTCCTATATCCCCACAATACATGACCCCACATTCTCATTTGCCGCTTCTACTGCTCCGTTCGCTTGCAGTTTGTAAGGAGATGATCTATGATGTTCAATCTTATATTCCTCTAACAAGGTGGCCATTTCTGCCTTGAATTGAAACACCATTATCAGTGATGACATGATGAGGCAACCTCTATTTGCAAATTATATTCGTTTCTATAAACCTCACCAGCTGTCTTGCTCTAACAATCGTGAATGATTCTGCTTCAACCCACTTAGAGAAGTAGTCGATTGTTACTATAATATAGTGATGACCATTAGATGCCTTTGGCCTATCTCTCTGATGATATTAATCCCCTAGACTGCGAATGGCCATGGAGAAGTCAACCCCTGAAGTTCTATAGAAGGTAGATGGCTCACATCACCATAAACTTGGCAGAGCAATCTGTCTCTATTGTCAGCTAGAAATACCCTTGACGAGTTGTCTTCTTAGCTAGGACTATTCCGTTCATATGCAATCCACATATACCCTCGTGAATTGCTTCCATGATTTGCCAGGCCTCGTCTTTATCCACGCATCTCAAATGCACATCAATTGGCATTTTCTTATATAACATCCCGTTATGACTGATGAATTGCCGAGATAGCATCCTCAGCGATATTCTTTTTTTCCTATCGGCATCATCAGGAAATTGTCTCATTTTTAAATACTGCTGTAAATCGTGAAACCAGGGCTTCTCCATAGGGTCGATCGACATTATTTTGATTTCTTTATAGCAGGGAGTTTGGGACTTCACTAAAATGAGTGGCTTGACTTCTACAAGTATTCCTCCTTCCCATGTTGAAGCTAGAGTAGCTAAAGCACCTGCCATCTGATTCTCTTCCCATGACAAGTGCACGAATTTACATTGAGTGAAAGATAATTGAAGTGTGGCCGAGTAGTCCCAGTACAATCTCAACTTGTCTTCTCTCACTTCCCATTCTTTGGAGATCTATTTTACCACTAGCATAGAGTCTCAGTACACTGTAACCTCTTTGCTCCCACATTCAAGAGTGCTTCCAAACCAAAGATGCAGGCTTTGTATTCAGCTTGATTATTGGTGACTTCAAATTCCAATCTTTTTACCATCGGAATTATTTCTCCTTCTGGTGAGACCAGAATTACACCAACGCCTGCTCCTCTATTTTTGATTGATTCATTAAAGTGCATTGTCCATGTCTGGATCTCTATTGCCCCTAGGTGCTCATCTGGGAATTTCAACTCCCATTCTTGTCTTTCATCTACCAGATTCTGAGCCAAGAAGTCTGCTACAGCTCTTCCTTTTATCACCTTCTTTGCCATATAGCCTATGTCAAATTTGGTAAGCAGGACCAACCATCTAGCTAATTTTCCTATGAGTGATGAAGTCTATTGGAGATACCTGAGAGGATCATGCTTAGAGACTGCTTGTACTCTGTAGAATTGGAAATAATGACAAGGTTTCTTGGTTGCCCAAATCATAACCAAATCATGACCAAACTTGTATTCTCCACCAAGCTATAATTGGCTTTATACTGCAGAAGTTTCTTATCTGCAGAAGTTTCTTACTCGGACAATACATTGCATGCTCAACTTTTTCTTCTCCTTCCTGAGCTAGCATTGTGCCAATCACATCCTTCTCAATTTCCAGATAAAGAATTAAAGGCTTACCCAACCTCGGTGGCTGCAAGATTGGAGGATTCATCAAATAATTCTTGATGGTTTCAAAACTTTGCTGACACTTATCATCCCAAACTGTGGGTTGATTCTTTCTTAAGATATTGAAGATTGGTTCACAAATAATGGTCAGCTTAGTTATAAACCTACTAATATATTGTAATCGTTTGACAAACCCCCTCACTTCGTTCTCAGTCTTCGGCGCAAGCATTTCCTTAATTACTTTAATCTTATCTGGATCCACTTCAATTCCCCTCTGACTGACTATGTGCTCCAATAATTTCCCTGAAGTCACTCCGAACACACACTTCTTCGGGTTCAACCGAAGATTGTATTTTTCAGCCCTTTCCAAAAATTTGTCTAAAGCTCCATAATGCCCTTCCCTAGTCGGAGACTTCACCATCATATCATCCATATACACCTCTATCTCCTTATGAATCATGTCATGCAACAGAGTGGTAGCCATTCTCTAATAAGTAACTTTGACATTCTTTAAACCAAAAGGCATTACCATGTAACAATAAATTCCCTATTCGGTGGTGAAAGACATTTTCAGCCTATCGATTACTGCCATCATAATTTGGTTATATCCTGAGAAACCATCCATAAAGGAGTACATAGCACTGGAAGCTGCACTATCAACTAAGGTGTCAATATGTGGTAAGGAAAAATCATCCTTTGGCCAAGCCCTGTCCAGGTCCTTATAGTCCACGCACATTCTAACCCTATTGTCCTTCTTAGGAATCGAGACTATGTTGGCTAGCCATTGGGTGTCATTGACTACCTCTAGGAATTTCACCTTCATTTGTTTTTTGACCTCTTCCTTGATCAAGAGAGCCCATTCTGGCCTCAATCTTCTCTTTTTCTGCTTTATTGGTGCGATGTGAGGACACGTAGAGATCGTGTGTTCTGCAATCTCTTTGTCAATCCCTAACATATCCTCATAACCCCAAGCAAATACTTTCTGTCTTTTTTTTATTGTTTCTTTTATTTTCTCTCTCTCATTAGGTGTTAAATCAGAAGCAATAAGTATATTCTTTAGGTTATCACATATGCCTAAATTAAATGATTCAATTTGCATTGAATTAATGTCAAATATATGCATGAAATGATCATCACACACAGAATAACCATTAGGAAAAATATCACATAAATAAGCAAAGTCAGAGTTTATTGCATTAACTTTGGAAAGAAAAACATCGTCAGTCTCAAATAGGTTAGAAAGAGAAATGCCAATGTCATTATAAAAAAATCCATGATGGAGTCCAAAACATAGGACTCAAAGTTAAGTTCCTCTTTCTGGTAAGCAACGTCCTTCAGTTCCACTATAGGGATGTCCTCTTCAGGTTTTGGAAACAGCACTAGTTCCTCCATAATTGGCTCCTCCATAACAACTTCATTGGTCCCATTCATGTGCTCAGCAAAGATTTCTAACCCAGGAACCAACTTCTCAGCGATCATTAACGGCTCAGGAGCTCCTTGATATGGAGTGTTGGCACCTTTCTCTATAAATGTCTCCCATAATGGCTTGAATTTCAGCTTGGTCTTTGCTTTCCTCTTCCTAGACTTAGTCTTAACTCCACTATCTTCCTCGGACTTGCCGTCTTCGGGATATCCTATCCTGTGTTTCAAAAATAACACCTTGGACTCCATATACTCAGGCAGGCCTTGCTAGTTCTTCCCTAATCCCATTCCCGACATGAAGTTCTAGCTCTTCATCATATTCATGATTTTAGGATTTAGCTCGTCCTCATAAATCATGCAGACTTCAAAGCTTGGGCTAAAAGGAATCTCTTAAAGAGCTAATTTCAATGCAGCAACAACAGCCTCAGTTTCAACTGAGATGGTGATCACTTTCCCTTCGTATGGAAACTTGACCTTTTCATGCATAGTGGATGGCACACCTCCCAAGGGATGGAACCACGGTCTTCCTAATAGAAGGTGACAGGGATATCAATCACATTAAGGTTGACCCAAACTTCAACAGGTCCGATTTTAATCAATGCCCTAAAGGTCCCCTCAACAAGCCTTTTCATGTCGACATAGGCCTTGAGCACCATATCAGACAGCTTCAGATCAGCCACTATTAATCCTGTTTGGGAAGAATCTTCAAAGGACACATATTGATAGCATACCCATTATCTACCATCACAAAGTAGGTCAGTTTTCCTTTCACTTCGGCCTTGATGAACAAAGGCTTAAGGTGGTCTCTTCCCTCCAAAGGCAGGTCATCATCTGTAAACATCATAGCTCTATGAGGGCTTTCTGTCAACGAGTCCACCAATTGTTCAGGGGTATAGCTTGTGGGGACCTTCTTGTGATTTAAGGCCATAATTAGCGCTTCCTGATGGGCTTTGGAGTGCATAAGCATCTCCTAGACACTAACAAGAGTTTTCTCCTCTTTCTTGGCGTCAGAAGCTTTCTCAGCTTTCTCATCTTCTTTCAGTTCTCCTTTTGAGTCCTTTTTCTCCTTCTCAGATTCAACATGCTTTGTTTCTCCCTTTTTCTTCTTAAGTTTCTCGACTTGTTGGACCTTTCTTTCTTCATTATTCTTCCACAGATCGATTGCACCTCCTTCCTCATCATCGGAACTCCAAATGTCTAGGACACTCACATTGAGCTCTATAGGCTGCTCACTTGGATTCAAGTTGTTTGGTTCGGGTTTTGACGGTGTAGGCTTGGCATCGACAAAGGAATTTAAGACTTGTTCCTCCCTCAAGCCGGTGTTTATCATAAGGATGGATTGATTTGGTGGTGGCACATTTTGGTAGTTAGGTAAAGGGTTGTTTCTGGTATTGGGTTTTCTGGTTTCAGGGTTGGTTATTTTGCCTAAGTCAATCAAATCTTAAATTTCGTGCTTTAGGAAATTGCAGCTGTCGGTATCATGTCCAATGGTTTAATGGTATTTACAGTGAAATTTTGGGTCGGCATTTGGAAAAGGTGGTCTTTGGGGTAAAGGTTGTAGCAAGTTATTCTCGATTAGAGTCTCTACGACTTTGGAAAGAGGTCTTCCCAGATTAGAAAACCTTCGAGGCTGTCAGATAGCATTGATTTGCACATTACTACTCGATCCAATCCCACTACTGGATCCATTCCCTTCTCTACCTGTGGATCTTTCATTGAAAGATTTCCTCTCTTGTGCCAAATTGGACTCCTTTTGCACCCCAAACCTATACAGTTCTTCAAAATTTTGAATTCCCAAATCCTTCAGCTTCTTGGAGAGTGGTAGCACACACCCCTCTATTGCTATCACTAGTTGGTCATTCTCAAAAGGTCGGTGCTTCATCTATGCCAATTTTGCTCTCCACCTGATCAGGTAATCGGTGAAGGACTAGTTGAATCTTTGCTTAGTGTTCTGCAGGTCTTTCAAAGATGCTTCTATTTGGATGTTCAGACTGTACTGCTTCACGAACGCAACACACAACCCTTCCCAGTCAGCTTAGATACTGGATTCCAAAGCATAGTACCACTGGATCGGCGCTCCTTCCAGAGACAAAGGAAATTGCTTTACAATATGTGCCTTGCTCAAGCCAGTTATCTTCATACCTCAACACCAGTAATTTCTTAATGTCTGGAAACTTCAACTTTCGAGGTAAAGGGTCATCATCCTCATCCAAACTCAGGTCGGTGTAGTTCATCGGAGCATCTATCCCCTTTTATTTCATCATAAGCTGCATTTGAGCCATGGTTTTGGCGATATCTCTAGCCTAATATGATTTTTCCACATTCTCTACAGTGTTCACATTCATATCTTGTCTAGCTATAGGTGCTGCCAATAGAGTCTCTTGGTCAACTTTTACTTCCCGTCTCCCATAATTTTCTCCATCGAGATCAAATGGTTGGGGTTGAGGTGCTGGTGGCTCCTATTTTACTGGTCCCCTCATTTCAACCATCATCTCTTGCATAATTGCACAGGTTTGATCGGCTATCTCTACTTTTAACTTATCCCCAAAAGCCTCAGAATCAAAACCTGCCATTGTTATTTCTCTAGGAATTCTAATCAGGCGACCAATGTCAGATAGCTTCCAGCTGGACAACTGCCATTGATCTATATATGATGTAATCACCACGGATTATAAATATGCATGGTGTGTATGCATGAAATGCAAATTCAATTAAATTAAGAAATAAATAAACACATTCTCTATTTACACATAACAAGAAACAAGTATAAGGCTCTTAAGCGATATCTCCATCCTTATTTCTCCCACACACATGTTCAATGGTAAGTTCCTTGCCTTAAGATTTTTGTTTTGGGTTTTAATTATCAACATGGGATAATAAAATCGATGGATGCAAGAAGACTCTCGAAACGCAACAAACAAGTAGTAAATCCTTCAGATAATTCCAAAGTCCATTTCCCTGTCAAGAGTGATATCAAGGGCCCCCCTATCAAGATCCATTTGCAATGGGCTAAAAATAAGCATGAAAAACCCATCTTGACAAGGTTCATTCGAAATGGGCTTGGGCTTTATTTGAAGAGCTACTAAATGGCATAAAACACACGCATTAGAAAAAAATCTTAGTGGAGGTTACTAAGTCATTACATGAGCTAGGTCGAGGGTAATAAGCTACAGCTCTCACAGCTATATACCTCCATTACGTCTCCCCGCTCAAGGGTCCAAGCAACGTGGATAAGTACGTGCTATGAGTGATACTAATCAAATATTCCATCACCAGGTTTGAGTGAAACACAGGCAGCGAAGTATTGATTATTATCGGATTATTTGGGACTGTTGTGCACATTGTGTGGAAATGTGTAGTGAATGCAGAAAATGTCAAGGAAATAAGGAAATAATCAAAGATGATAAATTACTAAAAAACTGGAATCGGTTTCTCTATCCCCAGTGGAGTCGCCACTGTAGGCGGCGGAATTTAGCGCGCATCCAAGTGTACAGCGACCATGACACTGTGTTGGCTCAGGGCCTGCTAGGAAATACAAAATAGGCTCAAGGCCCAAATCGGAGATGGAGTTGCCACCCATATAAGACCTGGGATACATTGTACAGTAACTGGATTCCATGGAGGACCCTAGCAACCGTCCTCAGAGATTAGGTTCGAAAACTGGGTATGGGCTTTTGGAATTCCCACCAACATTGCGGTTGGCCTTCGTTTGTGTTTTGTGTTTTATTACCTTTAATTATTTAATTATTTCTTTATTTACATACAAATTGCAATTGCCTTCAATCACTTTTCCAATTTGACAATTTTAGTCCGAGTTTGGATTTAATTCAATTTCATGTGAATTAATGGTGATTCACGACATTTACAATTAAACATAAACATTTAACAAATAAAATAAAATAAATAAGAAAATTAATTGCGCATGCAAAGAAATGGGGAAGAAGAAATAATTACAACCCTTTTAATCACACAATTTCACAAAATAAATAATTATAAAATGGAAAATAAAATTCCAAGGGTTCAGGATCATAACTCGACGATCATAAACCATCCTAATAATTCCTGAAAAATCCAACAAATTATTCTGCACAAATAAAAAAAATATAAACCTACAAAATAAGAAAGCCATCAAGTTAATTTTATGGAAATAAAATTAACAGAAATAAAAATTATTAAAATACATAAAGTTAAGAAAAATGAACATGCAATAAAAAATCACATATGAAAATAACAACAAAATATACAAAAAAAGGGGGAAAATAAAATATACTTACACCTAATAAAACAACTGAAATAATTAAAACAA
>CATIWM010223300.1:0-25119 GCA_949671775.1 Mallotus repandus
GGAAAATGGTGAAATGAATGGAAATGAAAAGACACGTTAAACATTAAAGAACCACATAGAACCAAAAAATCGTAAACGTGAAATAAAAAATGTAAAAATAAAAAAACAACATAAAAATAAAAAAATTAATTGTGAAATAAAAAATAACCAACAGTAAAACATGTAATATTTTAGGTCAAATAAAGTAAAGGGTGTGATTTTCTCAAAAATAAATAAATACATAAAATAAATGATATTCACGTGCAGGTGAAGATCAATGAGTCTGTTGCAGGTGAATTGTCTCTTACCTAAAGGTTCATTAATCCTCAATGAACATGCAGGTGAAGATTAATGAACCTATAGTAGATTCACTGACTTTCACTTATAGGTTCATTGATATCGACCTGCAAGCTCATTGGCCTTCACCTGCAAGTTCACTTTCAATCTCATTAAATTTTTTCTTTTTATTTTATTAATTACAGTGGTTGAATTTAATTTTTTATTCATGATTTTAGTCAAACTAAAAAATTTATTCATTAAAAAATTATTTAATTTTTAGCTTGTGCATCTCTCACATCCTTTAAGTATAGCCTCACAGCGCGTGCACTGAAAGGGTTGGTCTCTGGCAGTCTACCATTCTCCTCAAGGGCGGCTTGAAGCCATCTGATTATAGTATCCAAGCTACCCCCATGCTTGCTTAAGTGGGCAAGGACAAGGTGTTGGAGGACGTGGGTGGCCAAAAAATGGACAAGTTTGGTTGTGCATTTTTGTCTTCCCAAATTGGTCAAGATACCTCAAGAATTCAAGAACATGAGCACCATTGCACTGGGATAGTGATAATGGTGGCCTTTGGATTTTCATATACTAACCACAGGTATTCCAGTCTCTTCATTTTTGAGATTCATAATGACTTAGTAGCAGTGATGGTGGTGCTAGCGGCGACGACAACAATGTTAAATGTTGCAACTGTTGGTGATGGTGGTTTTCATGGTTTCTTGATGATAAACCACCACCTATGGAAGAAGAAATAGCAGTGGCAACGGCAACGGCGATGGCAACGATAACTACAAACATGTCGCAATACCCAATTGCTAGAAATCAAGATTGAGCTTGATGATGATGATGATATATATATATATATATGAATAGGGTTTTTATTTTGCAGTGGCCAATTGCTAAATTTGTAGAATAAATCTCTGATTTAGTTTGGGACAACTAAAAAAATAAACAAAAATGAAGAAGATAACAAAAGTTTAAAAAAAAAAAACCAAAACCATTAAAAAAAACCTTCTTCACACTTGTGATGAACCCTTATCCATATTGCAATATGGATAAGGGCGCAAATTATATCATGTACCAGGGTCCATCACACGTGAGAATATAAAAAATGCAATTTTTTTCGTGTTTCTTTCTCTTGCTGTCCTCCTTTTCCTTCTTCTTATCTAACTTTTTTTTTCTTAGTTTTAAGATCAAAATCATGGTTTTTTTTGTTGATTTTTAGAGAGAAACTTTTGCAATATTTTTAGTTTCAAGATCAAAAAGCTGCATTTTTGCACTAAATGGCAAGGAATTTGAAGAGAAGACAATAGAGCACGTGAATGAGTGTGCAAATGTAAGCTTGAGGACTCTACTACTTGCCTACCGTGAACTTAATAAAGAAGAATACAATGATTTTAGTGAGAAATTCACCCAGGCGAAGAATTCAGTAAGTGCAGATCGAGATGCAATGATTGATGATTTGGCAGAGAAGATGCATTCTAAACAATATGAAAAAAAAAATCAAATCAGATGAAGAAGTCTGCTAGTGTCATGGCACTTAGGCAAGAGAACGAACATGCTACTTTAAATGGAAAAGAAATATTAGAAATTCAATATGGTATGAGTATAAGTGGACTTGCCTGTTAATTACAACATTTGTGCTTGCGAATATTTCTTCGTAAACTTTGGGGTTAAATGCAAAGGTGGTCACCAAACTTTACACTTATTGCAATTTAGGTACTAAACCTTAATTTTTTTATTTAGAGTTATCTAACTTTGATTTTGTTTCAAAAAGGGTATTTTCAAAAAAATTTAGTCCTTTAAATTTCACTTAAAATCATTTTAATTCTTCAATCTCTTTAACTTTTCAGTTCAGTCTAGAAATTATAAAAAGTTTGAACGTTTACTTCTTCTAGACTCTGATACCATTCAAAATGAGCTTGCTCTTATTAGGTTGAATCAAAATGATTTTAAAATTTTTCCTTATTTCTTATAAATGTATAGAAAATAGGGACTTATTTGAAAATAATCTTTAATTTTGGATTAAAATAGTAATTTTAAATTGTTCAGGTATCAAAAAAAATTTTAGTGACTGTTATAAAATGAAATAGAAATTTGGTATCTAAAAAGATACAAATTAAAGTTTGATAACTAAACTGAAATAAATCAAAAGTTCAGTATTCTCCTAAACTTTGTTTTAGGTTGTTACTTGAGCTGAAAATGACTTCCCATTGAAAGTTTTAGTGCATTATTGAGTGCTTTTGTTAGAGAGAATGTGTGTGAAGAAAGCTTAAACTGATGGGTAGTTGTAGCCGATTTCACATGCCATCGAATTTAATAATAGTAAAAATTTATTTTTAAGCCCTTGAACTATAACGGTTTTTTCTATTGAACCCCTATCATTTTATTGCATTCCATTGAGCCCCTATGCTATTATTTATATAGCTATTAAGCCCCAATTTGACAAATTCCATAGCAATGTGAAAAAAATTTAAGGGCTCAATGTATACATAAATAATAGCATAGGAACTCAATGCAATGCAATAAAATGATAAAGGCTCAATAGAAAAAACTGTTATAGTTTAGGGGCTTAAAAATGATTTTTGCTTTTAATAATCCCTTTAACCTTTTTCTTTTGTTTCATTGATTTATTTTATGTATTTGGCTAATATTAAATGTTGTTTTTCATGCACATGGGCACGGCTCATGAAACCATAATGCAATGAGTTATGATAAAAGGTATTAAGTATATAAAAATTTCCTTCTGTTACAATAATCACTTTTGAAAAATATGTTCTAGGTTCCATCAGTATGCTAATCTATGGTTCATGTTGGTTAAAATCCATTAAATTTGATTTAGCATGTTGTCATCTAACTGAATTTTTGTAGTATATTACATTTGTTATTAATTAAAAAATCCTTTTTAATTTTTAATGAGATTGAAAGTGAACTGCAGGTAAAGGTTAATGAGCCTGCAGGTGTAGGTCAATAAATTTACATGTCAAGGTCAATGAACTTGTTGTAGTTTTATTGATTTTCACCTGCATATTCATTGAACCTGCAAGTAAATATCAGTGACCCTATGCAAAAAAAATACCATTTGACGTAAAAAAAAGACATTTTTTTCTCTCATACGTATAATGACCTCTAGTCTATATTGCAATATGGACAAGGGTCTATAATATAGCAATGAGAAATTTAAAAAAATACACCAGTTTTGGGCTTTAGTTTCCAGCAAAAAACCCATGTTTTATCTAATATTACACGCATGTTCATTTTTTTTTTCACGTGTGCCCCCTTTTTATTTTTTTTCAACGATGCCCCTTCATCTTCTATGTTTCTTATTCTTTATTTTTGAATCTCTTTCTCTTTTGCATGTCTTTGATTCTAGAATTATCATCTTTTTTCTTTTCAAAATTTAATTTTGAAGTTACATTACTGAAATTTAACCAACTCATTTGCTTATTGACGGTTTTTTTTTGTTATTTAAAATTTGTTCTTCAAAATATTAACTACCCATTTTTTTGCTTTCCAAAAAAAAACTTTCCATTGTTGCAGTTGTTGACAGTTTTATAAGTGGTAGACACACGTTCTTTGAAATCTCTTGATAAAAAGGTTAAAAAATCAAAGAAATTTGTGAAATTTAAGAGTGAAGTCGCGATGAGGATGAAGAGTATTGCCAATGGTAGGAGAAAATGGAAAAAAAGTGATTTTGATTCTGGGTCTAAGAAGAAATTGACTTCTAAATGGAAAAGACCATTGGATGAGTCTACTGCTGGGGATGAGAGTTTGAAAAGGAAATCAAAACTAACAATCGAGGCACCTGTTCAATACAGGAGAGATGCTATTAAGGTTTTTTTTTTCAATTTTTTTGAATATTATACTAATTTTAATCGAATTTTATTCTTGTGTTTTATTGTTTTACTGCACATGTTCGTGGCAGTCTTGCGCCACGTATGTTGAATTATACTTGTTCGTTGACTCCGAGTCTTAAGAATTTGCAGCGGAATATTTTTAGAGAATCCTCAAAGAAGGTGATTATTTTTATATTCATTTTTGTTTTATTTTTATTTTATTTTGTGGTTTAATTGCATTTTTTTTAGTTGAATTTGAAAAACATTACCCAATTGCTACTAAAAGAGAACAGTTGAATATAAGCAGATTTTTTAATAAAGGGAAATTTGCTGGTGTTGGTGATGTTGAGGGAAGTTCTGAAGAAGAAGAATGTTTTTTGAAGACCGGAAAGAGTTCTTTGGGGGCTGAATTTCAAGAGTCCTCTTCTCGTGGTTCTAGGTTGAAAAAAATCATTCAAACCCAATAACTTTTGTGTAAAGATGTGAAGGAGTTGAAGAAAGACATCGTTCAGAAGTTTGATACTATTTTTGGGTATATGAGGTTGGTTATGAACAAGTTATGAGTGCCTGTAGAAGATACAGTGTGTTTTTTAAGGTTTTTTTAAGTTTTTGTATTTTATAGTTATTATATTATGAAAATATTCAAATTCGATACCTTTTTTGTAGGCTTAATATTTTTGTAGAACTCATGTTGATTCTGGTGGGATAGCAGAAGAGGAGGGTGATGTTTATTATTTTGATGATAATATTGTGTTTGTGGAGAAGAAAAGGGCTGCTGAAGAGGTTTTTTAATTTTTTTTAGTATTATATTTAAATAATATACCTGTAAGATTCTAATTATATTATGTTTTTGTTGTAGCTGTGTGAACTGTTTTATATTTTTTTAAGTTTTTATACTTTTAATATACTGAATATATTCTAATATTATTCTTTTTTTTTTTTTTAGCCTATGGATGTTGGTGAGAAGAATGTTGCTTCTAAATTGAAGAAAGGTGTAAAAGGAGAAGATAAAGAAAGCTCGAATGAAAGTGATGATGATGAAAATAATGATGAAGAGGAAGAAGAAGATAAAGATGAAGATATTGTCGATGTTACAAACATTGAAAAGAAGGATAAAGATGGAGATTGGGAGGTGATGGTGGTGGTCTTGGTGTTGGAGGTGGTTGTTTGTTATTTTTTAAAATTTTATTTTTTTCAATAATTGATAATGATATAATTTTTTTTTTTTAGGGGCTGTTGGTGATGATGTTGGAGGTGGTTCTTCTTCTCATGGTAGAGTTGAAGATGAAGGGAAATATGGGGATGATGATGTGAAGAAAGACAGTGTTGATGTTACTTCAAAGGATTCTAATTTGAATGTTTCTTCTTGTTTACGTTCTGTGGTTTAAAGGATTGTGAGTTTTGTATCTTATTTGAATATTTGTGGCATCTAATACAGTATTATGTATTTTGTGTATTTATGTTAGGATGTGAATGATGATGTAGATGATATTAATGATTTTTCTAATGTTATAAAAACTATTGTGAAAGTTGTTGGTGAAATAGTTAGTGAAGTTGTATGTGTTTGTTTTGTTATTAAACAATGTTAAGTTTATTTTAGTTTTTTAGTTTTTCTTGTGTTTTATTTTGTATTTTTTTATTTTATTATTCTTTATAAGGGTATTGGACAAGAACATGATGTTCCTGCTAATCTTGTTATTGATGATGTTAAGGGGAAAGGTGTTGAGGTATAATTTTTGTTTCTTATATATGTTTTAAATTGTTTTGTTATTGTTTTGTTTTTATTATTTTATCTTTTATTTATTTTAGGCTGAAAAGGGAAGTGTTGATAATAAAGATGATTTTGTTAGTCCTCCTGCTACAAAAAGGGAAATTAAAGCTACTTATTTGATAAAGTCCCCCTTTTTTTAAATAAGTTTGGATCTTCAGAAGATGTTAAGAACCATAAGAAGGTTTAAACTATTGTAAAGGGTTTATGTCCACTGAGTAAGCATATTGCAGATCCATCAGATTTTAAGAAGTAATCTAAGTTGTGAAGTTTCTATTTCTTTTTTAAAAAAAAAATTAAAAATTCTGAATGTTGGTTTTGTTTTTGTAGGAAGAAGGTGTACTCTGATGATGACGATCTCATTTCTTTGGGTTTGAAACTTGGTGTTGATATAATTGCTTTGAAGACTTGGTTTCATATGTTGAGTTACTGTGGATGTTGTTTAGCATCTTCTGTAAGTTTTTTTTTTTGTAACTTATATGTTTGTTTTTAGTTATATTTGATTTTAGATTTTTTAGGTTTTAATATTTTTTATTATGGTATCATATTACGATGATATTCAACTAATATTCTAATAAGATAGTCTTTTGAATTATCATATACTTTTTATATTGGAATAATATACTGTTTTTCTTTTTAGATATTGTTTTTGTGTTTTAGATAGTGTTTCTTTTTTTTTATTCTATTTTCAATTCTATATATGAATAAGATTAGAATAATATTTAATTTTTAAGTTTCTAATTTTATATTTTTTTTGTTTTATTTTCAGCATATTGATGTTTTATTCTATTATTTGAGGAAGAAAGGCAAGATTTTCAGTGATTGTTATGTTAAATTTATAACAACTGAATATCATTTCGATCAACGGATTTAGGCTCTTTTTTAAAGTTCTCTTTAAAAAATGATATTTCGCTTGTAAGCGTCGATCACTACGTTGCAGAATATATTTTGGGATATCTGATGTTGTGTAACAGTCCATGGTTTGATGTTGATTTTGTTTTATTCCCAATTCATGTTACAAAAGATAAGCATTGGGTTTTGGGAATGTTAAACATTAAGGATAAGTGTATATATACAGTGTTCTTCTGCCACTCTTTTTTTATGTTCTTGATTTTTGGGAACACCATTCTGAAGTTAATTCATCTAATGGACCTTTCGAAGTTGTTATAGTTGGTGGACTCCCTTCTCAGCATGATAAGTAAGTTTATTATATTATGAAATTTTTTTCAATCTTTATTTATCAAAATTCTTATATTTTTATGTTTCTATGTAGTAACTGCAGAGCGTTTGTTGTGGCTTTTGCTAAGCATTTGATACATGGATTGGATATTCCAAGTAATTTGAACATTGATGAGATTAGGTCTCGTTAAGCGGTGCGCTTGTACAGTTATGGAAAGAGGAAGGAAGATGAGCTCATTGACAGTGAATATGAACATCCAGCCAAGCTGAATCCAAAGGGGAAGAAGAGAAGAGTTCTGTGATATTTTGGATCAATTTATTCTAACTTGTTCAAGAAAGTTATGTTCATTTTATGATAGTTTAATTTGATGTTATGTTTTAGATAGTATCAAATACTTGTTGGTTATGGATGTTTTTATAGGTGTTTTTTTATTTTTTTTATTTTATTTACTTGTTTAACAGTGGTTTGATATAAGATTTGATTTTAAGCCCAAGTTTTGCTGTTATTTTATATTAGTTATTTGTTATGCTTATAATATATTGTAATGTATTTGTGATTTTGTGTTATTTTTTTTCAATTTCAGATACTTTTTTGAGTTTGAGATAGTCTTTTTAAGTTTCATATTCTTTTTTTTTTGGTTATGGATGCTTGTTATATTAAGATAAGATACTGATGTTATGTGTTATATACTAATAATAGTCAGATAATATTCCAAAATACATATAACTTAGCAATTTATATGACACATGTTTTGCACTTTTAGCATCTTTTAATAAGATTCTGAAAATATTCAAATAATATTCAGAAAATTATTTATAATGAGTAAGGAATAGGACACCTATTTTTCATGTTCAAAATATACGAATAATATTCTGAACATATTCTTATAATATTAAAAAATGTTGAATAACAGTGCAACACCTGTTTTGCATTTTCAACTTATACGAATAAGATTCACAAAATATTCAGATAATATTAAAAAATGTAGTTAAGAGAATGATGAATATGCCAAATATTTTGTATTTTCAACAACCTATTTGAATAAATAGTATCTGATGCATGTTCATTATTCAATATTGTATGTATTTTTGTAAAAAAAAAATTTGACAGAGAAAAACATGAATTGAACAAAAACGTATTGAAATATCAATTTTTTGGGGTGCATTTCTGCAAGTCTTCTTATTGTGTCCTTAGTAGCCACATGCGCTGCATTTGTTTATATTTCTATTTTCCCATTGAGCTTGAATTCTTCTTGTCTTTGGCCTTTCCGATTGAATTCTGCTTTTTGGAGGTAAGACAAGCATGGTTTTGACTTCAATTGGCACAATCCATAGACTTGGTGATGCATCGGATATACTGTTTGTCATAAATCGAATTTTAAATGTCCCCAAAGAAGTCCAGTGATGAAAATATCTCTCCAAATATGGCAAGGGTCTATTCATTTGTACCGCCTCTAAAGCGTGCCGAGAATCTTAAAAGCCCAAACCAAGCAAAATCAACCTTTGAATCATTAAGTTGCACCCCGATTTCATGAATTATAAATAATCAGAGTGGTAAGTCACTCGTTTTAAGCAAGCGTTGCACAAAATGAGCAACTCATCAGACCAGTGTTCAACTCATGGGACAAGAGTTCAACTTCGTGAAAATTGAAAGTCGATTTTCACAAAACAGTCATTAGAAACTCGTCCGTAGGCCCTTAAAACTTCCGGAAGCAACCCTAGAACAGTGCGCGTAACCCCAAGAAGTAGCGCATGAGTGAATTTTCAGTGTGATCACACACAAACACATCTTGCTCATGCGTGAAAATGAAAGTCGATTTTGATGAAACGAACCTTGAAAATGCGTCCGGAAGGTCCAAAAACCCCAAAAAACACCCTTAAAATAGCACGTTCGGAGCTCGGGAAGGCCGCGTGACGTGTGCAAGAGCGTATGATCAAGCAACTGGGCATGTGCTCACGCGCTAGGACACGTGATCACGCACCCCAGGGCCATGATCATGTGCCCTGGGGTGTGATCACTTGTTCCAAGGCATGATCATATGTCCTAAGCGCGTGATCACGTGCATTTTCACTTTTTTTACAAATTTTTGGGCACATTTCCCTATAAATAAGGGCCTTTACATCCCATTTCAGCATCAGCATGAGCCAAGAAGCAAAAAAAACACCGGTAAGAGCCAAAAAGCCACGCACACTAAAACACTGTCAAATTGAAGACTCAGGAGTCCCAATTCACACAATTTTAGCCTACTTTCTACATTTTTCATAGGATTTTTAGACCACTTTTGCACCAAACCCACCTTCATCTTTGTCAAAGCACACTTCAAAGGTATAGGAATTTGTATTACACATGTCATTTTCAACCTCTCGATGAGGAAATCTTGAAAATCTCTCGAAGCTAAAGCTTCAGAAACACAAAACAAACTCAGTCAAATCTGAGGACCAAATAATCATTCTTACATGTTTATTTTACTATCTTGCATTTTACTTTATCGCCGCCAGCAGTTGAGAAATTATTGTGATCTGTGTGATAAGACTGGTAATTTGCATGCTGATTGAATAATCTCTGCTTTTTTTCTCATAATTAACTATCATTTTGCATCAATATACATTCAATAAACATGAAAGCTCCTTATCTAAGCTAGAGCTTTGATATTGCAGTACAATGATGCAATCATTATTATCTACTATTTATCTCATCATTTAGAAATGCTTTACAATAATTCCTGCTAGAGCATAAACTACGTTTAATCATTCATGATGCATCAATCATCTTCATTGTGCTTATATGCTATCCGAGTGGATAAATAGATGGAACTACACATAGTTGTGCTAATCTCTGTTTTGCAGGTGTATTCTAGATTAGGAGTTGATTTACATTTTCGCACTTTTCTCTTTCATATGTATTTACTAGGAAAGCCTTGTAAATAATTATGCTAAATTTCTCATACTTTTCGTTATTATCAATTTGCTTATATGAATGCATATATACCAACTGTCATTACCAAAACTAGGGTGTTGCGATAGCCACATATTGAGTATTAAAATGAGAAATAGTAAAAAAGTATATGAGATCTCATGGGCTTAGAATCTCTACTGGGGATGATACTCATTGAGTGACTTGATGTCATCCCTTTAATCTTTTCCTAGTTTTCTAAAAACTAGGTGGCGACTCCAAACATAAAAGCATCCCGCATCCCACATCCCCCAAGACTAAACATTTGTCCCTATCCCGTAAATGGAATGGATGTCCTATTCGGCAAAGTTGCCATGTCCCTTGAAATGTCCCTTCGAAATAAATCTCGATTACTCACAGTGGCGACTCCACTAGGGACTCTGGTTAGAGAGATTAATTCGAAAATGACTATTTCTCATTACTTAATACTCAATCATGTGGAGCCCTCCACCATTGCATTTGCACTACACAATCACACGTGCACCCTTGGTCCTTATTAGCTGACAATGAAAAAAAATGATCCACTATGGTTCCACATGAGTCATAGGGTGACCGATTTAGATTTGTCACCTTTAGCCTTTACTCCTGGTTTCGCTGGACTCATATGACTAGAGTTTGTGACCCAAGTCCTTAAGGGGGGCGACCCGAGTTGTCAAAGAATGCTAAACTCACTGACCGGAGTCTGTAACCCTAGTCATGGGGGGGGGGGGGCATTCTCGCTAAAGGAGCCCTTAGCCTTATACCCTTAACTCAGCCTATGTAAATAAACTAATAGAAATCTCCACTAGGATCCTACCAAGCTTTGCATGCTAGCCCTGATGCTGTCCGTTTGACCTGACATTCACAAATGCTATGACACTTTTAGTTTCTATCATCAATAGATGTCATTACATCCGTTCTCGTAGACTGCTCACACTTAAATGGTGTGATCCTTGTTTACCTTGCATAAGCCCGATGTGCAAGAAATGATAAGAATCATTAACCTCAGTATGAATAGCCTATGAGAATTGGTGAATAGTGACCTCTTTCGATGACAGAACCTATAAGCATCATCCGTTTGTCCTTGTCAAATCAAATAGATGGGTTAGGAATGCGACTAGATTGCAGACATTTATGCTAAAAGAATCAAATCGTAAACTCTCAAATAATACTTTCATGCCTCTTGGTAAACGTATCGAATATCAATATGGGGACATGAAACTGGACCCCTCTTATTGACTATAGCCCCTACACACGTGGGCATGTAAGGACTATAAACGCCATTTGTGACCCAACGACTGGTCCTCACATTGACATTATATGTTTACCTCAAGTGTCTTTGAGCATCGTTCCTTAGTTTGAGAGCAGAACCATGGTCCCCTACTGACTATTGGGTCAAAACCCACTTAGGAAAGAGATTCAATAACATCGTGGAGCGATAAGGTTGGAAGCGAGAGCTTGCTTGTGATTGGTTTGTTCCTTGTGCAGGAAAAGCTAACAATCTCCTATATAATCATGCATACATGATATATATATCGATATCATATACTAACCATGTCATTTTGTAGCCATCTGCATCCATCATAATAAGGCTATGCACGAGCACGTCATGCATACATGTTAATCGTATTCTTTTACAGGCACATACCGTGCATGTATCATTCATCATTTGTTCATTCTATCTCACTAATGTGCAGAAAATGAGATCTCAACATGGGTGATTCAGAAGACACTTCATGTCAACAATTTGAGGATAAACTGAAAGAGGGGATTCAGAAATTGTTTATTGATGGCACCATAGCAGAAATCCTCCAAGCCTAAATCAAAGCCACCAATGTTCAAACCAAAAACTCCCAAGATGGAAACCATGCTACTACTCCCATAAATGAAGCATCAACATTTGTCCACCCACGAGCAAACAGAGGAAAGGGTGTCCTTCATTCTCCTGTACGGATTAAAGATGATAATGAGTATTATTGTGCCTTTAAAATACCACATCAACAAGCTGCTAAGATTACTGACTTCACCAAACCTAAATCAACAGGAGAGGTCAAACTACTAGCCAATAGAATAGCTCAGTTGGAATTTGCCTTCAAGGATAAGGAGCCTCGTGAGTCTAAAAGCTTCACTGATTTAGCTCTGTTCAAAGATGAACCACTTCTTGATGATTTTAAATTACCAAACTTTGCCAAGTTTGACGGAACTGGGGACCTAAGGGTTCATCTAAGGCAATATGCCACCTTCATGGCTGCTACAAAGCTTAAAGAATCATAGATTGTCCGATTCTTTTTCACATCACTAGAAGAGGGACCCAGGGCATGGTTCTTTGACCTCGAGGATGAAATAAGGAGTGATTAGTTATTTTTGACTCATAAATTCATCAAGTTATATGAATATAATACTTAGTTGGATATAACTAGTAGAGATTTGGAAACTACAAAACATAAGCCTGGTGAATCTTTCTTTGACTATGTTGCAAGATGGCGAGCTAAAACTGTCAAAATGAGAAACTGTCCTCTAGAGGATGAACAAATAGAGTTGATAATCAAGGGATCACTTCCCCATTTTAGGAAACATATGATCTTTGCCTACTACCTTGACTTCCGAGCACTTTATCAAGCTGGAATCATAATAGAATATGAGGAAACCCAACAACCCAGAAACACTTTCTGCCTAAACACTCAAACCAACACCCAAAACTAAAACACCTTCACCAAAACTATTGAGATAAACCAAGTTCAACTAGACACTTTCAATCCACTATCTGTCAATGTCATCAATAAACCAGCTAGAAGATTTTCCAACTTCAACCTCCCATTATCCAAGGTCTTCCAAAGACTCCAGCAAAAGAACCTATTACAACCAAGAGAACCAAAATCACTACCAAATCCTTTGCCCCCTCAGATTGACCAGAACCTATTCTGCCACTTCCACCAGATGCCTGGCCATGCCACTGACACTTACAGAACTCTCAAAAATGTAATCTAGGACCTCATTGTCTCAGGAAAGATCAATTATCCTGAAAGGTGACCCAATGTCAAAACCAACCCCTATCAAAATTACCGAGCCATGCCTTCACCAACAATCAACATAATCTCATCCGGCCTGCTCGAAATCTTTACTGAACAATCAATCCAAGCCATCCATGAAACTTTTGAAGAATAAGAGGCCAGAGTAGAAAAAGAATTCCTAATGATCTCAGAAGATGAACTCCTAAGTCTGATTCTTGATTGTTATGACTCCCGTGAAGATTAATGGGACCCTTCCACGTTTGAATATATTTCAATGCCCCGAACATTCACTCCCCACTTGATGATGCAAAGGAGAGCTAGAGATGTAGCCTTTCCCATGAGTGGTGGAGTAATTGACTGCCTTTATCCCTACGAAGTAGACGAAAGCCTTAAAACTGAGCAAGAAAAACCCACGTATGGGATCTACTAGGCTAGCGATTTGGAAAATTTGACTATAAAGTTAAGTACAGTGCACCCTCCACAGCTTATGTTCTTCTAGAGGAAATAGTACCCTAAGGATGGGGAGAAGAATTTGAAGAAGAAGACAGAATGACTGCAACCATCCAGTCTCCAAACCAATAAGTCATGGGAATCAACATCTGGTATGACTCTGATGAAGAAGTTAAAAAAAGGCACAGATACTCAGGAACCTGATGACTCTGAGATCATGGTCTGGAATAAAGGCAAAAATACAAAAGCAACCAGTCAAGAGACACCACATAGCAAGAAGCAGATAGCTAAAAAGCCTGTACCTTCAGTTACTCATGTAACTCGCAGCGAAAGAGTCTACCAACCTCCTAAAAAGGAAAGGGATACCTCGAAGGGGAAAAAAATGTCAAGTGATATGGCTTCAACTAAGGAAGAAGCTAATCGGGTTCTTAAGCAACTTAAGAAGACTCAGGCACAAGCCAATATTTAGGATTTGCTCATGGCCTCCAAGAAGCATAAAGATGCTCTAGTTAGGGCTCTTGATGATGCAAAGATCACCACCGATGCCTTGCCTAACAAAATGATAGATTCTCTAATGAAAGCCCCTGCTAATGCAATCACCTTCTCATATGAAGATCTACCCCCTGAAGGTAGGGTCCATAATCATCCTCTGTTTATACAGGCAATGGTCAGGTCTAAGAAGACCTCATCTATTATGGTGGATGATGGATTTGCCATCAATGGTTGCCCCATGAGGCTGTTACACAAATTTAGAATGAGTGTTGAAGACCTAGAGGAATCTAACGTGATTATCCGAGCCTATGATGACTCTAAGAAGCCAGTCGTAGGGACTATCAAAGTAGTGGTCACTATGGGAGACATTGAATCAGTAGCAGAGTTCACTGTTCTAGACATCCCTCCAACCTACGCCTTACTATTGGGGAGGTTGTGGTTCTATCCATTAGGACGCATACCTTCTACTGTACACGAAAAGATCAAATTCCCACTCAAAGACAAAGTTGTCACCGTTCCGGCTGAAACCAACAACATCATTGCTTGCTTGGACATAGTGCCATCAGGCTTCCAGATCTCTGTAATCCATGAGGATTGGGTTGACCCTAAGGTTGCTGCAATGATGAAAAATATGCAATACCTGCCCGAAACTGGATTTAGTGGAAAGTACACTGCGATCACAGAATTCCCTGATTTCTGAGGACAAACCATTAGATTTGGCTTGGGGTATGATCCTAAGAAGGACACTAAAACTAAGAAGTCCACCTCTTTTATTCTAGAAGGCTCAAATGAGATCTACTAGGGATAGACCGAGAAGTGGGAAAAGGAAGGGGTTGAGAAACCTAGCTTTGAAATCTTCAAAGATGTTATTGACTCTGCTAAGGGAAAATGCCTGCCAAAAGGTATCACTGAGACTGATATTGATGAGCTGATTAAGAATCTGAGACTAGAATTTGAGACTAAGACCCTCAACTATGAGGAAGTTGCTGCCATCCTTGAATCAAGCATTGATGACATTCTGTTTGAAGATACTAGAGATGATCTCTGTACTTTTCCTTTATTTGAAACTAATGATGTAATGAACTCTAAATTTAATGCAATGAAATCAGATTTTGCTTACTTGTTCGATGTCTTTTCTAATGGTAGTATGCATTGCATTGATCAAAACACTTGCATATTTGACATTCATTCCATATGCACTGAACCATTTAACATTGGCACAGAAAATGAACAACGTATTTTGCATATTTTGAAAGATGTTACCCCTAAAGAGAGGAGAGAAATTGAAAAAATATTAATAAAATATTCAAAAGTATTTGCTTGGATATATGAAGACATGCTTGGCATTGACAAAGACATCGCTCAACACTACATCCCCACCAAAGAAGACTGTAGGCCAGTAAAACATAAGCTGAGAAGACTCATACCAGAATAGGCCCAATTAGTAAAAGAAAACATAAAAAAGCAGATCGAGACTAAATTATTAGAGGTGGTAGAATATATAAAATGATTGGCAAACATTGTGCCAGTGCTAAAGAAAGACAGAAGGGTCAGAATTTATGTCGACTACAGAGATTTAAACAAAGCATGCCTAAAGGATGACTTCCTTTTACCTCACATAGATGTGTTGATAGACAACATTGCCTCCTATGAAATGTATTCCTTCATGGATGGGTTTTTTGGATACAATCAGATTTTGATGGCCATCATCGACAAAGCAAAGACATCCTTCATTACAAAATGGGGTACTTACTGTTATAGGGTAATGCCCTTTGGCCTAAAAAATGCAGGTGCAACCTACCAGAGAATGGCAACAGCCATGTTCCATGACATGATACACAAAGAAGTTAAGGTGTACGTAGATGACATGATTGTTAAGTCAAAAACTAGAGAAGGACACCCAGCTACTCTCGAGAAATTCCTTAGAAGGTGAAAAGTACAGCCTCAGGCTTAATCCTAAGAAGTGCATATTCAGGGTAACTTCAGGCAAGACACTGGGGTATATTATAAGCCAGAATGAAATTGAAGTAGATCTAGATAAAGCAAAAGCAATCAAAGAAATGCCAGTGCCAAAATAGAGAAAGAAATCAGAGGATTTCTAGGGAAGCTACAGTTCATAAGCAGGTTCATCACCAAATTAACAGCAGTTTGCAAGCCCATTTTCAAGCTACTCAGAAAAGATTAGCCAGTCATATGGAATAAATAGTGTCAGTTAGGATTCAACAAGATCATAAACTACTTAGCCAATCCATCACAAAGAGAATTTACCCTAAGAAGGTAGTCGAAAAAGACAAGGCAGTCATCCGGCAACTGGCATTGAAATTCATATCACATGAGGGTATATTATACAGAAGAACTTCAGATGGGGTACAACTCAGATGTCTGGATGAGACTGAAGCTGCTAGAGCAATGGAAGAAGTACATGAGGGTGTCTGTGGTCCACACATGAATGGCACCATTCTAGCTAAGAAGTTAATGAGATAAGGGTTCTTTTAAATGACGATGATGGAAGATTGCATCAGATTCGTAGAAGGTGCCACTAGTGCCAAATTCACGGGGACATTAGCCATCTTCCCCCAACAGAGCTACACTCTATCTCTTCTCCGTAGCCCTTCTTAGCATAGGGGTTAGACATAATCAGAGAAATCTACTCGACAGCCTTGAACGAACACAAATTCACCCTAGTCATAATCGACTACTTCATAAAATGGGTCGAAGCAGAATCCTATGCAAAACTTGGGGCAAGACAAATGGCAAAGTTCATCAGAAAGAACTTATTCTGCCAATATGGGATTCCCCATCATATAGTTTCAGATAATGGCATTCAGTTCCAAGGGGAAGTGAAGGTACTAAGGAGTTATAAGATGGAGCATCACAAACCCTCACCCTACTTACCACAAGCAAATGGAGTGGTCGAAGTTGCAAACAAAAACATCAAAAAGATCTCGTCAAAGATGACTCAAACCTACTATGATTGGGCAGATAGACTACAATATGCATTGTGGGGATATATAACAGCAGTCAAAACTTCATTATGAACCATTCCTTTCTCACTAGTATATGGATCTGAAGTAGTACTTCTAGTGGAAATGGAAATCAAATCGCTGTGAATAGTAATTGAATCCAAATTGCCCAAAGCACAATGGGCTCAATAAAGGCCATGACAGCCTCACTACTACGGACAGTCAGAGACTCAAAGCACTATATCATATGTAGTTATATCAAGCTCGACTTACTAGAGCCTTCAACAAGAAAGTTAGACACAAAGAGTGTAGAAGCAGGAGACTGGGTGCTAAAGTAAGCCAAGTAGAATATCTCAGACCCTAGAGGGAAGTTCAGGCTAAACTGGGAAGGCCCATATCTGGTCAAAACCATCCTATTAAGAGGAGCCATCAAGCTGATGGATTCTGAAGGAAATGAGTTCTCTGAGCCTACCAACATAGACCGCTTGAAGGAGTATTATGTCTAGAGCAAATACATAAAAAAAATCCTGCTGAGTTGAAAATTGAAAAGGGCAGCTCAGGGAAAAATTAGGGAACCAAGAGAAAATACTTAGTTAGAAAACTTGAAGAGGCTGGCTAAGGACAGGGGTACCGTCAATTCAAAATTTGCATAAATAAAACTGTGCTTTTCTTAAATGTATTCAATGAACATGCAAATGCTTGACAAATCATGTAAGTACATTTGAGGAAATGCAATACATCATTATTATTTGAATCCATCAAGCATACTAAGTACAATTTTCATATTTTCATTACATACTTTACAGTTCTTACTTGTTTCAATATTTCCCCTCCAAATTGTCAGCCACTATCGTCGAACCTCGAAAAAAAAAGGCCAGCTAGGTGCGAAGAGCTCTGAAAAGAGAAGCCCTAAGCAAAAGTGGGAAAAAGGAAAAAATACCCAGATAGGCGCGAAGAGCTCTGGAAAGAGACGCCCTATACAAAAGAGGAAAAAATAAAATAAAGAGGTAGATGAAGGGAAATAATCAGACAGATTGATCACAGTTACAATCATGAACACACAAGTCAGTCAATCCAAAATACAATAACAACAACCATCAGTACAGAATACAACATACGGGACAGAGCCCTAAATACAACACCCTGAGTCCACAACCTCAGAAAAATAATACAATAATGGACAACCATAGCCAAAAACCTATACCTAGCCTCCTAACAAATACATCAGCCATGGGTGCCATCAAAAGCAAGAGCTAAATCCACTCAGGCATCCCATCATCTAATCCGCCCCCCCCCCCCCCCCATCATTTGATCTGGCCCCTGTATCCTTTGCACCCATCCAAAAGGCTGCCAGCTGCACGTGAAGTTGATCAATTTTCTCATGATAAGATGCTCGCTCCCTCTCCCACTCACAACTAGTGTGATTATGCTCAGTCTACATTAGAAAAACATTATAAATCACATTTCATGCATTCATAAAAACATATGCATAAAATAGGTACAAATCAATAAAAGAAGAAAGCAATACGTTATATGCGCAAGTAAACTCTATGAAATACTTCTGCGTGCTAATCGTATTAGTATACCAAGACTAAGAAGTGGAAACAGGCACTTGCAAAGAAAAAGAAATCAGATAACAAATAAAAACAAAAGGAAGAAACTCGCAAAGTTAATAAACTAACATGAGTGGCATCCGCTGGCACTACACCTGACAATGGTATACCAACTCTAAGCAAAGGGAAATGAGCTCCCGCTCCTGTAACTATTAGCCCATACAACATCGAAGTTACTGCACTCACAAAATCACCAAGAATAGCACCGCTATGTCCCACACCAATGGCATGTGCCATCCCATCAGTCCCAGGACCGCTCTCCTCATCAAAATCTGACATCCTTCAACGACGTCCAGAATTCTACAGATAAAACTCTCATAAATCATGCCATTTACCATTTAATACTAATAAAGTTTGTTACATGCTTACATGAAAACATGAAAAACATAGCTCAGAAGTGTAACGGGTCAAAGGAAGCTACCCTAGAAGCAAAATGACCCTGGGATGACTGCAAAGTCCTAACTCTAGAGCCTGAAGGCTACGAAGGATCCACTTGAGGAGGTGGAGGAGGAACAAACTCACTGGCCATGACATTAATCAACTATGGCAACAGAGTCATCATATAAGAGAAATGAGCTCTCTTCAGGATATCCTCAAAGGGATACCCTCTCTCAGCTCTGTCGAGCTCCTGTCCAATGAGCTCTCGACCTAAAATATATCCCCATGGGAAGCAACAGGAACTCTCCTCATAAACAGTCCATCCTACCAGCCATAGACCCGCTCACCCAGATACCACACCTTATCAATAAGACCGGGCAACAAGACCTTCCTCTATGTCAGGTGTTAAGCCACTCCCATCTCGATCGACCAGTATTGTCGCTCCATCCAACGGCATGGACGAATCTACCTGAGAAACTTATAAGCAAAAAGAATTTCCAAAGAATAAACAAAGCAAAAAAGAAATGCACAATACCTTACCATAGGCCAATCTACTCAAGAGACCCCTTGCCTCTACCGGACTCTCAATCAAACTGAAAGTCCTTATGATCCATAGTGGGATGAGGAAATAGCCCAAACTCGTAAGCCCAAACCTGTCAAAAAGAAAAGATTCAAAACAATCAAAGATGGAACAATCCAAAAGCAAGAGACCATACTTACATCCAACATGAACAAGCAGCTACAAATGCGCGAGCATCCTCTATAAGCTGTATCCAAACCAAAATACATGTGGGCAAAAGTAGCTGTGCCCCAACTGCACTTCGGTAGATCCCTCAAGTTCCTCAAGATAGGTAACAACTGTAGGAAGCCAATGCCAGAAGTGTTCAGAAAGATAACAACACTCAAAAGATAGAACAAGAAGCACCTAGCCAACTGCTCCGAACTAACACAACTCGTGTTACGCTCCAACCTCACCTTATCTACAAGTTGTGTATACCAGATCAAAGTGGAGCAGCCAAACTTCACTAAAGCAATAACACCGAATAGATCCCTCAGCCATCTATTCCTCACAATAGCAGAACTACACGCCTCATTACTAAATGGGACAGGCTCCCTAAAAAAATTCAGCCTCGTAATGGCTGCAAAGTCAAGTAGAGTGATAGTCATCTCCCTGAAAGGCAAATCAAATGTATGGGTAGTATCCATCCACCGCTCAATAAGAGCACACATTGTAGCCTGACTCGATGCATACGAGCCATAAGTAAAAGCAAAAATAATACCATTAAAGCCCTTCCTAGCAACCATTTGCTTCACACACGGAGGAAAACCCTGATAATATCAGATGACCTTATTGAAGCTACTAGCCATTTGAATGACAGGCCTAGAGGACTGCAACCAACAAGTAAAATAGTTACAACATTTCATCAGATACTAAAACATCTCTTTTTGCATCCTTGCAGGAAAATAATAGGTAGAACTATAGTCATTACAGCAAGAGCTAAACCACAGCTAGAGCTATATCACATCACAACTAGAGCTACAAAAATTACAGCAAGAACTATAAACCACAGTAAGAGCTATAGCTAGAGCTAAACCACAGCGAGAGCTAAAATCACAGCAAGAGCTACAAACTAAAGCAAGAGCTAAACCACATCTAAAGCTACATCATAGTAAGAGCTACATCATATCACAGCTAAAGTTGCAGAAGTTATAACAGCAAAAGTTAAATCTTAGCTAGAGCTACACAACAGCTAGAGCTACATCATAGCAAAAGCTACATCACATCACAGCTAGAGCTACAATCATCACAGCCAGAGCTAAACCATAGCTAGAGCGACAGACATTACAATAAGAGCAACAAACTATAGCTAGAGCTACAGATATTACAACAAGAGGTACAAACTACAACTAAAGCTACACTACAATAAAAGCTATGAACTACAGCTAGAGCTAAACTGTAACTAGAGCTACAAAAATCATAGCTAGAGCTACGCAACAGCTAGAGCTATAGTTATCACAGCCAGAGCTACACTACAGTAAGAGCTACATCACAGCTAGAGTTATACTACAGCAAGAGCTAAACCACAGCTAGAGCTACATCACAGCAAGAGCTACAAACTATAGCAAGAGCTAAAATACATGTCAGCTAGAGCTACACAAACAATGAATGATGAAATCCAAATAACAAGAGCAAAAATTAAGAGCAACATGTACAGCAAGTCCTAAGACAAACAACTAGAGCTATAATAAGTAAAGCTAACTACAGCAAGAGCTAAGTAAGTAAATTAACCAGTCGATGATGAATAGTCTAAGCATAAGTCTCCCAGCTATAGACAACATGAACTAGATTGCCTTGGGAAAGTTGAGGTGAACAAAAAGAGGCTCTGCCAGTGGTCCTAGTAGCCTCTGTAAGTAGAGGTCCTTATACCAGTCTAACCAAGAACCGCCTCATCCTCTAAAATGAACTTGTCAAAAGAAAAAGAAGCAGTATTTATATCGCCAAAGTCACCAAGATCCTTGGGAATAGGAGGGAAGTCCATAATTTATGTACTCTATGAAGCAACAGAGTAATAACAGAAGAAAAGCAGTCCAACAAACTTAGAAAAGGGCTAAAAAAAGGTCAAAAAATAGGTAAAAGTTGCCCCGAACTCAAAAATAAGTTCATCTTATAGGCATCAGACACACCTTGGCACGTGTGACCACGCGCCTGAGACACGTGATCACGTGCCCTTCTAAGCCTCATGAGCTCTGAGGCTCACACACGCACAAACCAAGACCCCATGTACATGCATTCCTAGGGTCTCAAACATGCATTTTGCCAAAAATACGCAAAAGACATGCACGAATCACACAAACTCGAGCATTGTATGTTTTAGGATACTACATTTGACATCTCTATCTTAAAAAGTCATTCACAAAGAGAAAATGAAGCATAGATAACACAAGCATGTCGCATCTATAATTATCACAATTAGCACATCATGAAATCATGCTCGAAACATGATAAATGATGACATCATCACTGTATCATTATTGCATCATCACCGCTCAGTATCATTTTTTTCCATTGAGAAGCATCTTTATTTGCTTAGAAGCATTCCATCTATTTAGTAGCATATCACTTTCTTAGAAGCATCTCATTTGCTTAGAAGTATTTCTGCTTAGAAGCATCTTTCATCTGCTTAGAAACATCGCATCATTTTTCTTTGATCAGAAGCATCTTTCATTGGCTTAGAAGCATTGCATCATTTTCTCTGCTTAGTAGCATCTCATTTGCTTATAAGCATTCCATTTGCTTAGTAGCATCTCACTTGCTTAGAAGCATCTCATTTGCTTAGAAGCATTTCTGCTTAGAAGCATCTTTTATCTGGTTATAAGCATTGCATCATTTTTCTCTGCTCAGAAGCATCTTATCTGCTTAGAAGCATTGCATCTGCTTGGAAGCATCTCATTTGCTTAAAAGTATTTCACCACTTAGAAGCATTTCATCTGCTTGGGAACATATTTCATCCACTTAGAAGCATTTTCTCTGCCTAGAAGCATTTCACCATTTCATCTGCTTAGAAGCATTCCTGCATCTTTCTTAGCTTAGAAGTATCACATCTGCTTAGTAGCATTTGCACTGATACCTAAAAAGGTTATGAAAGCATCATCTTGCCCTACCTAAGAGAATTGTAAGATACACAAACAATCGGCGACTTCACCAATCAAATGACACCAAATAAACAATAGGCCTGAAGTAAAAAGACTAAATAGCACACCATCACGTAAGTACCTCTTCCCAAAAAACTATTATTGCATCTCTACATTTGCTTTACATGTATTGACATCAGTACTAGAGTACTAAGCAACACACGTAAAGCAGGAGGCAACTATCATACATCAAATTTTGACTGTCCCTGAAAAGGTCCAGTGATGAAAACATCTCTCTAAATATGAAAAGTGTCTATTCATTTGTATCACCTTTGAAGCATGCTGAGAATCTAAAAAGCCCAAACCGAGCAAAATCAACCTCTGAATCATTAAGTTGCACCCTGATTTCATGAATTATGAATAGTTGGAGTGGTAAGTCGCTCGTTTTAAGCAAACGTTGCTCAAAACGAGCAACTCATCAAACCGGTGTTTAACTCATGAGATCGAAGTTCAACTTCATGAGAATTGAAAGTTAATTTTCATAAAATGGATGTCAAAAACTCATCCGTAGGCCCTTAAAACTTTCGAAAGTAACCCCGGAATAGTGCGCGTAACCCTAAGAAGTAGCGCGTGAGCGCATTTGCAGTGCATGATCATGCAAAAACACATCGTGCTCATGTGTGAAAATGGAAGCCGATTTTGATGAAATGAACCTCATAAACGAGTTTAAAAGGTCCAAAAACCCTAAAAATACCCCTAAAATAGAGCGATCGGAGCTCAGGAAGGCCGCGTGACGCGTGCAAGAGCGCGTGATCACGTGGCTGGGCGCTCCCAGGACACGTGATCACACGTAATTGCATGTGATCATGTACTCTAGGGCCATGATCATGTGTCCCAAGGCCGTGTGTGATCACGCATCCAGGTGCATGATCACGCACATTTTCACCTTTTTTACACAGGCGCATGATCACGCATATTTTTACCTTTTTTACACATTTTTGGGCACATTTCCCTATAAATATAGGCCTCAGCATCCCATTTCAGCATCGGTAAGAGCCAAGAAGCCAAAAAAAACACCGGTAAGAGCTAAAAAGCCACACACACTAAAACATTGTCGAATTGAAGACTCAGGAGTCAATTCACACACTATTAGCCAACTTTTTGCATTTTTCATAGGATTTTTAGACCACTTTTGCACCAAACCCACCTTTATCTTTGTCAAAGCACACTTCAAAGGTATACGAATTTGTATTACACACGTCATTTTCAACCTCTCGACAAGGAAAGGTTCAAAATCTCTCGAAGCTAAAGCTTCAAAAGCATAAAACAAACTCAATCGAATCTGAGGACCAAACAATCATTCTTGCATGTTTATTTTACTGTCTTGCATTTTATTTTATCGCCGCCCGCAATTGAGAAATCGTTGTGATCTGTGTGATGAGACTGGTAATTTGCATGCTGATTGAATAATCTCTACTTTTTTTGCTCATAATTAACTATCATTTTGCATCAATATGCATTCAATAAACATGAAAGCTCCTTATCTAAGCTAGAGCTTTGATATTGCAGTCCAATGATGCAATCTTTATTATCTACTGTTTATCTCATCATTTAGAAATGCTTTATAATAATTCCTGCTAGAGCATAAACTACGTTTAATCATTCATGATGCATCAATCATCTTCATTATGCTTATATGCTATCCGAGTGGATAAATAGATGGAACTGCACATAGTTGTGCTAATCTCTGTTTTGTAGGTGTATTCTAGATTAGGACTTGATTTACATTTTTGCACTTTTTCTCTTTGATATGTATTTACTAGGAAAGCCTTGTAAATAATTATGCTAAATTTCTCATACTTTCTGTTATTATCAATGTGCTTGTGTGAATGCATATATACCAACTGTCATTACCAAAACTAGGGTGTTGCGGTAGCCACGTATTGAGTATTAAAATGAGAAATAGTCAAAAAGTAGATGAGATCTCTCGTGCTCAGAATCTCTGTTGGGGATGATACTTATTGAGTGACCCGATGCCGCCCCTTTCATCTTTTCTTAGTTTTCTAAAAACTAGGTGGTGATTCCAACCACAAAAGCGTCTCGCATCCCCCCGAGACCAAATATTTGTCCCTATCCTGTAAACGGAACGGATGTCCCATTCGGCAAAGTTGTTATATCCCTCGTAATGTCCCTTCAAAATAAATCTCAGTCGCTCACACTGTTCCTCCGTATGTTGCTAGCATCGAATCTTTAGTGTACAATGTTGAGCAGTAGCTGTATGATTCTTGGTTTAGCACTCTCAACACTGCTAATGTATGCTCACATGGTATTTCATCAAGTTAAAATTTATTACACATGCATGTCTTGTCTTTCAAATTGACTACATCTATTTTTCATTTTTATAGACATTGTACAAATCATCATTTGCTTTGTTGACCTGAAATAGGTTTTGAAGAATGTAGAAAAAAATATTAAATATTTTTAGTATATTAGAGGTATCATATCTGAAGCAGACACAAAAAGTGTTTGATTTTCTAACCTTGATTTTATGAGATTTGATGTAGTTGTCATTTAAGATGTCTTCAGCTCTTTTTGAAAGCTTTGTGAAA